>JAZKJV010007975.1:600000-803066 GCA_037367405.1 Ottelia alismoides
TATTGGATCGGGCCTTTATCAGATCCAATAGCCAAGGCAATCTACCCAACATGCTTAAGCGCAAGTTGTCAAATAGTACTAGTTATTACTTATTATTTCATACAACTTCAGGGTTTAGATCACATTATTGCTGTAAATGGGCAAATGGCTAGTTCTGTTGCCATGTCCTGCCTTTAATCCAAATCTTGTGGATTTCTGATTATCTCCTCTATAGGTCCATGTAACAAATTAGACTAGTATTGTGAGTTATGTATCGTCCCATCTAGGATTGCACATGGATTGGACAAATCCGTAATTTAATCTGATCTAATGTTATTTGATTGCTTTTGGTTTTATCATTCAAATGGATTGGATCCGCTGGAAATATTTTAAATTCATTAAAGTATGGATTGGATCATCATCAGAACCTGATCCGATCCAAACCGTTGATATATAAAGAAATAGATATATGCAAACACACATCCACTTGCAACCAATACCATTTGCACATTAGGCAATGGCCAACCGTTCGTCTTCCTTTTTCATATCAATGGTGGATATACCTTCTCTTGTCTACACCCTCCCTTCTCTTAAGCTAAATGACAAATACCTTGAACATTACCGTGGTAGACCCTATTAGGTCACTTTCTAGACCACTTCACAAGTAACTTCTCATGTCCTTCCTTTCATTTCATTCTCAAATGACTATCTTCACAGTTCCGCAACCCTTCACGACCCTTACCACATCGTCGCCATAATTGTCTCCTGAGTCATCATGTTGCCACCCTCCTTTAAGTGAGTTGCACTGCCACCGCTTCTCTATCACAAGTCATGACTTTGTCATCTCTTCCCGCACCACTTCACAAGTAACTTCTCATGTCCTTCCTTTCATTTCATTCTCAAATGACTATCTTCACAGTTCCGCAACCCTTCACGACCCTTACCACATCGTCGCCATAATTGTCTCCTGAGTCATCATGTTGCCACCCTCCTTTAAGTGAGTTGCACTGCCACCGCTTCTCTATCACAAGTCATGACTTTGTCATCTCTTCCCGCACTCCCTCGCATGAGTCATCCCGCTATCACACTTCTCTCACGAGTCAATGACACTGCAACTCCTCCATCACATGAATCGTGTTGCCACCGCCTGTCCCTCGCAATGATACCCCATCTTACATGACATGGTCCACTACTGCCCTAAGCACACCACTAGTCGGTGAGCGCTACTGCCTCTCCCTTACCTTGGTATACAAGTTTTCCTCCTACAACATTACAGTTTTCTAGAGTGCGGAAGATGGGTTTTTAGACCTTTGTAAGTAATGCAATGTTGGATTTATGTCCTTCCAACAAAGGCACGATTGTGATTCTTTTTTATAGGATTTCATTTATCAATTTTTTTACACCTATCTCTTGTACTAATTATGCATATGGCATTTTAGGATTCTATCCCCTTGTGTTTATAATCATTTGATACCTTTGAAATCAAATGAAATCGTTGTTGGAAACCATTTGCAAAAATCCATAATATGGTGTCACAAACCATTTTTTATATACATGTATTTCAAATTTTATATAATTCTTTAATTTGATCTTGTGGCCCTCAGCTTTTTATAATGGATTAATGCAATTTCTTTCTTTGTCTCTAAATGCTAATCATTTGATTACATTATGGTTTTTAAAGTTAGATGGATAAATATGAAGAATTCGCGTTTTGATGTGTATTCTTTATACAATTATCTAATTACATTTGTCTATATTATCTATTACTCAGAAATTATGTCATCTACTGAAGTATATTATTGGAAATAACCTATATAAAAAGGTACACCAAGGGGGAATATGTGCATATAAAAAATCCAATCCATAATGCGATGGACTGAATTTTTGATTATTTAACGGATCGGATTGGATGGAAAAAACTTAAAATCCGTTAAGATTAGATTGGACACAGATTACGATAAAATCCGACCCGTGTGCATCCCTAGTCCCATATCCCATAGTGTGGTTAAAGTTCCATATATATGCTTTACATATAGATTTATGAATGACATATCATAGTTTGACATTGATAAATTTCAAAAATTTTGGAATTGATACATGATATTTGTTGTTAGTGAGTTGTGAATTGGTACACATCACTTCTATTACATTGATTTATTTTTCCCAAGGTTTGAATTTCGATTTTGTTCCCCCTCCCCTTGTAACAGAAATTTCAGCGAAATTTCGATAATTTCAGTGGAAATCTCGAAAATGGCTCAAAATGTTTTTTTGCCATTTTTTGCAAATTATGATCATCCAAGTTATTATAACAATAAATAACTTATAAATAAACACATATATCACACATATCGCTTACCTATATCCATTATATCATACATATCGGTTATATCGATCATACCGTTGTTAATGCTAATTGTTGAGTAATAGATATTGGAAATGGAGTTTATCCAAATTCTTAAAACAGTAAACAACTTAAAAATATACACTTACATCATACATATCGATCATCTTTGACCCTTATATCGCACATATCAAATATATTGTTGTTAATGTTGATTGTTGGCTGATAGATATTGGAAATAGAAATAAAATAACTAAGTTAACCACACATACAACAAGTCTTTTGTTCAGAACATTTGATTCTAAAATTGTAGATAATGATTAGAAAAATGTAGATAATGATAAATGAGACAACATCAACAACCACAGCGATCGAGATGTAAAACTCGGTTTATATAGGTAAATATACATAAAATACAATTAATCATATTCATAAAATCATAAATTTAGATATCCCCTATCATATTCACTATATATCTTATAAACAAGAGAGCATATAATATTATTTGCATGATTTGCTTTGTATCCTAACTTGTATTGTCATTCACATACAATGTAAAGCTTATTATGACCTCCATCACATGGGGACTAACATAATCTTGATATGCTTTGAATCCTATCCATTTGATTTACTAAACCCAGTTGAATAACCATTGTATGCCCCCCCCCCCCCCCCCCGTCTCACCATACCCCTACCAGCATGGGGGTCAGCAAGCCGGGGGGGAGGGGGTGGGTTGGGGAGAAGCAGGTGTGCTCCTCCCTTGCGAGGGTTGCATGGGGCAATGCCCCCGTCCCGAAGCAATTTTTTATATGGTCAAACCGATCACCGTCGATCAAGGACATACATATATGAGTATATAACAAATTAAGTCATTAATAATTAATATTATACCTAAGATATCATAATTATGAATATATAAACTACAAAAAATCTTGATATTTCACTTAAATAGTAGTGAAATCAAGCTCACATAGATAATATCATTGATATACATAGATATCGGTGAAATGTCGATATCCGAAAAATTCGTACTGAAAACCATCTTTTTTCGATCAATATGGCTCGATGTGTTGAAATATCATCAATATTTCGGCTCATCTCCGTTGAAATCTGATAAACCGATAGAGATGGGAGTTTCGATACCACAGGCTGTCAAAATCGAAATTTTGATAACATTTCAAAAAATTTAAAACCCTGCATTTATCTTAAAAAAACGTCAATTAGTAGTTCCGTGTACAACTTGATGTTCTTGTCTGTTCTGTCGGCATGGAATAAATGTTACTGTTTAGCTTCTGAATAATGCTAAGCAGAAGCAAATAATGGTATCGATGGCTACTTAATCTTAATCTGTGACATCTTTAATGATGCAATGCTTTATACTCAAGGGTATTTATTTTCTTTAAAATCTTTGGATCTACACATCCCACATTTAATCCTGAATATGGGCTGCAGGCTCCTCTGTTAATTGGTTGCGATGTGCGGAATATGACTGCTGAAACATTCGAGATTTTAAGCAACGAGGAGGTCATCGCCGTAAACCAAGGTTATTCTCATTTGTCCCCAGCTAAAGAATTGAAGATGATATATGATCTGTGGGTGCAAATCCTGCCTGAGTTAACATGTGAAAATGCCTGGTTTTGTTTTTCTTAGAAATGCTATTAATATATAGTCTGGATTTTCCATTGCAAGTAGGAGACTTTGTATTCCGGATCTATCCTATTTATTCAATTTTTACAACAGTATAAAATCACATGCTTACAAGCCTACAACTACACTGGACTTGCCTCCTATTAATTTTGGTTTTTTTTTCTCAGTGGTGATATATTGTTGCCACTCTTTTGTAACCAGGCATTTTCATGTTTTCATACTATGTTTTGTGCTTGCATAGATCCTCTTGGTGTTCAAGGAAGGAAAGTTTCAGCTGATGGCGAAAATGGCTGCAAACAGGTTTTTTCATGCCACCCCTCCTTTTAGAGACTTCAAGCAATTTCTTTGATTTTTTCTGTGAATACATGCTGCACATAAAAATTGGAGCAAAAACAAACTTATAAATGAAATTTTGTGGTATTATTATATTGGGCTGCTAGAAAAAGTATGACCTTCAAGTGTATAACCCACTTAATGGTCTAGTGGTAGTACAATATGTCTATCACATAAAAGACCAGGGTTCAAATCCCACTCTTGCAGGGGTTGCGTTAGGTAGTCGACGTTCAGCGCAAAAAATAGTTGAATCTTTCAACATGAATTTGAGCAAGAATCCATGTAGCCGGCCCTACTTATAGTAGGAGAAGGCTTAGTACATTTATGTCTTGTAGGTATGGACGCTACGGAATCAGCGGGGGTGGATTTATGGGGTGCAGGTCATGGTAGCTTTATATATGGGTGCATCCACCACTAGAGGACGGTGCATAAAACTAGAAGTGAATCATGAGAACTTCCAAAAATTCATGAGTTGTTTATACTAGGGTCTACAATTGCTTGAAATAGATAGTTTCTCTAGAAGCACAAGTATGCAAGGAAGACGATATTTAACCTCATGTTTGTTGAGGAATTTTTTTTTTTTGAAACGTGAAACGGGTGGGTCACCTTTCAGTGGTGTCCACCCAAGAGAGAAACTTTTCTATGCAAAGAAGCATTTCCATGAAGGAACCATAAACTGTGAAAACAATATGCTATGCATTGAGGATATGCGCTGGTAGACATCTGTAAGCATAGAAGTCAGCATGTGTAATTCCATATGAATCATAGATATCTGCTGCATACAAAAGCCCTACCACTGGTGTGAAATTAGACAAGACAGAGATAGTTGCTTTGGTGTCTAGCAGATAGAGATTCTATTTCCCAAAATAAGTGGGAGGCATCGTTTCTTGTTGAGATACCTTGAGTCCTAACATGTATGTTCGTCTTGATGCCTTGCAGAGCCTATTTTTGTGACCTTCCCCGCATCATTGCGGGGTGAAACCCGTCGTCCAAAAACAGCACAGTTTTCGGTTCACTTGTGTATTTGGATTCCTGGATTTGCCTGTTTAGGAGGATCCATCTCTACCATGTTGCTGTATAAACCCTAGGGATTGGGCTTCGTTCTATATCCACTGAACCACAGTTTCACCACCAACGAGCAGAAGATCCACAGTAGTCAGTAGTCATCGAGGAGTGGTACAGTTAAGGGCGAGCCTTGTATATCCATGTGATGCGGTTGTCTCTCTTGCGTGTTCGATTGTTTGGTAAGCGGCTAAGCGGTTTATTTTCACGACACTCAACATTCCTATTGGTCCATATTCTCTCTCTTGTGCTTCCATTGAGTAGCTTTAACAGTGGCCCTTGCCATCCCTTATGGATTGTCAAGCATCGTTTCATGACTGCCTCATACGTCTGCCTTCAGAAGGTATTGAGCATGTGTATGGGAAGGGTACCATTAAATGATGAAGCACAACGTTAATGGTTGTCGTCCAACAGGGAATTGCAATCATCATTTCCCGCATCCATACTTCGAAAATCAGGCTTTGTCAATGTTACTGCATCAGGATGCTTTCGATTTCCCATCAAATTTTAGCTGGAAAGTTTCTTAGGAGAAAGCCTTGTTCTTGCTAATGCAAAATGGTGTAGAATCCATCCTCTTTGGTCTTTTTTAGGCTTTGTGAATTAATCCTTACATTCATTTTTGTTCCTTAATGGTTAATAAATGTTTCTAGCTGCTGCATTGTTTAAAAAACATATTTTAAATATGCAAGGGTCGATAAGGCCACGCAGATGAGGATGTAAACTCAATCAAGTTATGCATCAGGTATGGGCAGGCCCTCTATCTGAAAATCGCTTGGCGGTTGCCTTGTGGAACCGATGCTCAAGCACGACCACCATCACAGCAAAATGGGATGCGCTTGGCCTTCAATCTTCCTCCAGTTTTACAGTGAGGGATCTGTGGAAGGTAAGACCTCTGGTTGTGCTTTTACAGCCATTTTGATATGTTTTCTTAGAAAGATAAAAGAACACAAGAAAGATCTTAGAGTTGCAGAATGACATGCATTTAGTAGAAAGAATTTTTACACAAACTTTGTCAATTACACGACAGCCCCTGTATTCTTTGTATTCACTCCACAACCCCCGCAAACTTACTAATTCTTACACCACGATCCCCATGTTACCAAACATGATCCGTATCTCACAATTTCAATGTCTATTTTTCAGCACAAGGACCGGCGGAAGCCAGCCACAGGATGTTTCAGTGCAAGAGTACATCCTCATGCCTGTGAGATCTATGTATTCGACCCCATTGTAACCGCTAGCTCCTCGGCACTTGAGAGCATCTAAATGGCACCTTTCCCCAGTGGTCTATATCATGCGGCAGTTTTTTTTACAATTTGTACTATGAATTATCATTTGATCGGTTGGCGTTGATGAATGAAGTTTCAGCTGTTTCAGTATTCCCTGCATTTATCATTGTCGATGGTGGTCAAATAAGATATACAGTTTAGCAATGAAAGTACTATAATTCAATCAACTTCAGTTTTTGAGGTTCTAACCTCATTCTTCTACAGCATTGCATGTCTCAGAAGGGAGAAATCAAGCAGACTAGGCATCCGTTTGTGATCATATGTACACCCCATTGCATGATTTTTCCTTTTAAAATGTAAATGGTAATTCTAAGATTTCAACCCCGGTCAGTTTGATGAATGCAGCGAGTTCAGGTAAGTCAGTCCAGGTAAGCTTCACGGCCAGCAATTATAAACTGTCAGATGTATACTCACTGACATCACTGTTTTTTCAGTAATGTTGCAGATTCCGACTCATCGATGTCGAAATAATACCAGATGTGCAATCATGGGATTTGCCATGACTGTGTTCACCACCCTTTAAGACGACCATTGCATGGAGATGAACATTAAAAGTTCAATATACCTAGAACTAGAAGTACACCTTGAGATTAAGAGAGTTTTATATATGATATTTCCAAGGTGAAATAGAAATCACGGTGCCAATACCTCCTTAGCAAAACCACGATCATCAATAAAGGAGATCCACTGCTCATTTCAGAAAGCATGGATTCATGCTGTACATTCCTAAGGGTGCGTTCGGATCGGGAATAAGCAGGAATAAGTATGGGGAATAAGGAGAATAAAGATCTATTCTTTGTTCGGCTGGAGGATAGGAATAAGGAGAATAAGATGAAATAAAGGTAGGTAAGGTGGGATAAAGATAAAAATAAGAGTGAAATAAGATTTTTTTAATAATAAGGAATAGTCGTACCACTGGAAATCGTGTCGGGAGGAGAATTGACCCCTTATTTCAAGGCCTATTCTCCAACCGAACATGCCCTAAAACTAGACAAGGTTTCCAGTTACCTTTAGCAGAAAGGATAACACGGCAAATCTCCATCACTGGAAGCTGACAACTAGATCTACCAGAAATGATAGAAACTCATCACTTGAGTGTCTACCTTTATAACTATGTATTTACAGAGTGAGAAACAGTTATGCCATATCAGATCGAAAAATGCTCTGAAAAAATAAATGCCAATCCAACTAACGGATCTTGTAACAAAAGAAATATTCACTTCAACAGGAGAAAAGAAAAATGTAAACCAAGTTGGAAAACACAGACTGCCTGAGGCCCCCATTCCAAAACATAAGAAGCATCAGTAATGGTCATCAGTTATGTTCTGAGCACATTCATCTTGCACGAAACCCCACATTCATCACAAGCGAATTTAGTATATTTCTAGAAAAGCAATGCCGAATTAAAGTTCAGAAAAAAAAAACATCTACAATATTGTTGATAGGAAGTGGAGTCATGAAAGTGATTATCCATACACAAATTGGTCTATGCTTCTTGTACTTAACTCGGTGGCTAATTTCCTGCTGTACTATGTGATCGAAGACTCTTTGCATCAATTTTATTGCAGTTGAATTCACTGAACACTTGCCTAGTCTACATGATTTAGCATGACGTTTCCTACGTAGTTTTATGCAACAAAACAACAACAAAGCCTTTTCCCACTTTAAGTATGGTCGGCTACATGGATTTTTCGCCTCAATTCAAACCTATCTTGGATCATTCTCGGAACTAGATCCGAAAAAATTAAGATCCCTTCATATAGTCTCATTCTAACAGTTATGAGCCTTCCACGTCCTCTTTTAGCCAGCTCAACATTCCAAAACTCACATCTGCTCACCGGTGCATCAACTGACCTTCTTTGCAAATGATCAAACCGCGATTTTCTCGCATCACCAATCATGAGATGCAACACAAGAGCAAGAAAATTATTATTTATTAGTACATCACCAATCAAGAGAAACCTTAATTCCAACGCATATAACCTACCAGATCTTTCAACATGAATTTAAGCAATGAAAAGTAAGCAAGGGTCTCTACATCACCAATCGGATGTGGTGCAAAATTTTCAAGTGTTCTCGCATGAGGAACACATGCGAATAAACAAAGTTAGTTTCGTTGCATCACGTCCAGATGCAATCCAAATTTTGCAAGTGCTCTCGCATGACAAATGCATGCAAGTAAAGAATTTAATCTAAAAGATGCTGCAAAAGAAGTTGTGGATATTTAGTTAGAATATTAGCACTTTGATCGGCAAATCGATGGAGAAAGTATATACGATGGAAAGGAAGATTCTCCAAGAGACAAAATGAGTTGCAGTGAAAGCAAGGGAGATTGAGAAAACATGCTTTACATTAGAGTATTCAGGTAAAGAGAATGGTAGAAATTGTGTTGTAGTGGTTGCTCATAAGGATTTAAAGGATAGTGTCGTTGAGGTCCAAAAGTTTTGGAGATTGGATTGTTTTGCTAAAAGTGATGCTTGAAGAAGACATCCTAAATATCATATCAGTTTATACATCATAAATTGGTTTAGAAGAATGGATTAAACAAGATTTTGGGAGGAGTTGGATAAGATTATGCAACAACGAATCCCACAAAGAGAGATAATTTGCATAGGTGAAGATTACAATGGACATGTAGGAAATGATGCTTCACGGTATGCTAGTGTTCAAGGGGGCCATGGCTTCAGATTAGAAATGAAGAGGGAAAATTCATTTAGATTTTGTAACAGATTATGATTGTTTCATAGCAAACCTCTCTTCAGGAAGAGGGAGGAGCATTTGATCACTTATAAGAGTGGCCCAACTAAAACACAGATATATTACTTTGTGATGAGGAAGAAGGGATTGTTGTATTGTAAAGATTACAAAGTAATCCTAGGTGAGAGCTCGACATCTAAGCATCATTTATTAGTCATGGATGTGCAAATAAAGGGTTGGAAAAAAAAGGTTTCTAAGATAATATAACTAGATGGATGGATTTTCAATTGAAGCAAGCAAGCTTCAATAAGAAAGTTTTAGAAGACTTATCTTGGGAATGTAATGGAAGTACAAAAGAGATATGAGAGGCATTAGCATCTTGTATCCGAACGATAGCCAAAGATACATTGGGTGAGTCTAAAAGAGGAATTCCAGTCAAAAGAGGCTTAGTGGTGGAGTAAAGGGGAGTAAGAGAAGCTTAATATTAAAAGAGCATACTTTAAAGCTATGTATATGATGCTTGTTACTCAGAAGCATATAGAGACTAGATAGAAGCAGTATTTCCGTAAGCTTATCATTGGGCAAGGAAATAAAGATATCACTTTGGGAGATCTAGGTAGTAGCGAAAGTTATATGAATTGTGCAAGTTGTAGAAGAAAACAAATGAAGTAGAGAAGGCTTTGAAGGATATGAAGCATGCGAAAGGTGTACGACATGATGACATTCCTATAGAAGTATAGAGAATTCTAGGTGAACGTGCCTTGACTTGGCTCACAAATTTATTTAATGTTATTTGGCAAAGCAATAAAAAATATGAAGACTGCAAGAAAAGCATCGTCATGCCTCTTTACCAGAATAAATAAGATAGTAAAAGTGTTTAAATTACATAGGATCAAACTGATGAGCTATACAATGAAAATTTGGGAATCTGATCAAAAGAAGGTTGAGATAAATTTTCAAAGTAATAGAAAACTATTTCGGGTTCATACAACTATTGAAACAATCCACCTATTGAAGAGAACAATATAGATTTATAAAGCTAAAAGGAAGAACCTCCATATGATTTTTATAAATTTGTAAAAAGCTTATGATTTGGTTCCTTTAGAGATCTTGTGGAGAATTTTGGAGAAGAGATAACTACATAGACCCACTCTAAGAAGATCAGATATTTTGATACCAGCATCAGCATGAATCAAGGTTCAACTTTGAGTCCTTTTCTTTTTTACTTTGATTATGGACAAATTGACTAGTCACATTCAACATGAGATGCCTTCATATATGTTGTTCGCCAACGATATTGTGTCGGTTCATGAGACCAGAGATAGAATAAATGAGAAGCTTGAGGTTTGGAGGCATGTCTTAGAGACTAAAGGATTTCCTATATTCATAGTTGAGACTGGATATATGGAGTGCACATTTAGTAGAAGTAGTAGTGAGGAGATCGAGGTAAAGATCAAAGAAGATAACATTCAAAAAGAAAGATTTTTAGATACGTGGAATCTACTTTGCAACATGATTGGGAAATCAATGGAGATGCTACTCATAGAATGGATATAGGTTGGCTAAAGTGGAGCAAAGTCTCTACTAATATATGTGATATTTCCTTTGAAAATCAATATGGATTTGAGTATGTTAGCCTGTGAACCACAAACATCTGCAGAAAATAACCATAGCAAAAATGAAAATGCTATGGTAGATGTGTGGTCATATATAAAAAGATTGAATTCAGAATGATGTGAACGGAAAGTTGATGTAACTCCAATCAAGGATAAGATGCGAGAGAATTGCTTATGGTTGTTTGGTCATTTGCAAAGGAGGTCTGTTGATGCACCAAGTAGAAGATGTGAGATTTGGTATGTTAAGATGGCTACGTAATCCATTAGAATATTTCTACTCGGTCACTCCACCAAATATCGTAGTAGGTTGTTTTATCATTTGTAAAGAAGGATTGTTGATGCACCAAATAGAAGATGCAAGATTTGAGATGTTAAAACGGCTAAAAGGAAGTGATAAAGACCCGAAGACATATTGGAAGGAGACTATCTGGAGGGACCTTAATTATTCAAATCTAACTTCGAAAACGACCCAAAATAGATCTCAATGGAGACAAAGAATCCATATAATAGACTTTACTTAACGTGGGAGAAGGCTTTATTGTTGTATGAAAATTAAGTTTTGTTGTTGTATGAAAATTAAGTCTAATACATATAATCTTATATACCTACACATTTATGATTATTAATTAATAAGAGTTAAGTACTAGTGGAGTTATAAAAAATGGTACACATCTAACTTTTACTTTACCTTCTAGAAAATTAAAAATTATTTTTCATTTAAGCTACGTGGTCCATTAGAATATTTCTACTCGGTAAATCTACCAAATATCATACTAGGACTGATTAATCAGTTTAGTCAAGCCACTTTATAATGCTACTATTCTATTTATACCCATTTTATTTATAGTGTAGTGTCCATATAAATGGAGACACTTATATTATAAAATTACTCTCTCCTATAACCATATTATCACGCATTGTACAAAACAACGATCGGTTATCAGGGTGTACAGTATCCTGACTTAGCCCTCAACCCAAAAGCCTCTCCCTGAATGGTTTTTGCGACTTCCTCGAACACTGGCTGGTTCCTCAGTTAACATCGTGAAGAAGACTTGCACCAAACCATGTGAAAAAGCCACCAGCAACATGATTCCTCGATTGATTGGCTTCTTCAGTCAATTAACTGAACAGTCACAAGCAAAGCCTCGATGGCTCAATTTGGGGCAGTATTATTCATAGCTATACCTCGAAATCTTCTTTCTATAAGTATTACATGATCATCGATCCCATATCACTTTTCTTTTAATTTTCTTGGAATATATTTATTAGATTTAGATGGTGAAATATTCAATTGAAGCAATTAAACTTCACGGAGAAGGTTTTAAAAGACTTATCTTGGTATTGTAATGGAAGCGTAAAAGAGATGCGAAAGGCGATAGTATCTTATATCCGGGTAGCCAAAGAGATATTAGCGAGTCTAATAGAGGAGTTCCCGGTCAAAAGTAAGCTTGGTGGAGTGAAGAGGTGCAAGAGATGCTTAAAATTAAAACAGCATGTTTTAAAGTTATATACAAGGGTAAGATAGAAGAAACTATCACAAACTACAAAGTAGCGAAGGAGGAAGCAAAGAAGGTCGTAAGTGAAGCTAAGTCAAATTTTATGAAGGTTTGTACAAAAATCTTGACTCTAAGGAAGGCCAGAAGGATATATCAAGAGAAAAACCAAAGATCTTTCACAAGTGAGATCCATTAAGGATGAGGAAGGGCATGTGTCTGTTACTCAGAAGGATATATAGACTAGATTGAAGAAATATTTCCATAAACTTTTCATTAGAGAAGGGAATAAAGAGATCGCTTTGGAAGATCAAACTAGTAGTGAAAGTTACATAAATCGTGTAAGCTATAAACGAATAAAAAGGATGAAGTAAAGGAGTCCTTAAATGTCATGAAACTTGGGAAAGGTGTATAACCTGATGACTTCCTATAGAAGTATGGAGAGTTCTAGATGAATATGGTTTGACTTGGATCACAAATTTATTCAATGGTATTTGTAAAGCAAGAAAATGCATGAAGAATGGAGGGGAAGCATCATGGTGCCTATATATAAAACTAAATGAAGCATTCAAAATTGCTTTAATTATAGAGGTATCAAATTGATGAGTCATACTATGAAAATTTGGAAATGTGTGATCGAAAGAAGGCTGAGGCAAGTTTCCGAGGTAACAGAAAAGTAATTTGGATTCATGTCAGGTCGCTCAATTATTGAATCTACTTGTTGATGAGAACAATGAATAACTATAGAGCTAAAAGGAAGAAGCTCCATATATTGATTTGGCGAAGGCTTATGATTCAGTCCCACAAGAGATATTGTGAAGAGCTATGGACAAGAAACAAGTACTTTCCTATACATTAACCTTATAAAGGATATGTACTGGGGCTTCATCTTGTGTAAAGAACCAATATGGGAAGACTGACTATTTTGACATCAGCATCGATCAGCATCAAGGTTTAGCTTTGAATCCATTCCTTTTTACTTCGATCATGGATGACTTGATCGATCACATTCAGGATGAGATACCTTGATGCATGTTGTTCGTTGATGATATTGTGTTGATTGATGGGACTAGAGTTAGTGTGAAAATGACCTATATCAACTGAAATTTAGATCGAATTTCGGTTTCGATGGGTGATCGAAATTAGGTCAAAATGACCTATATCAACCGAAATTTAGGAGCTCCAATACAAAAACTGATAAAAATGACCAAAATTTCGATCGAATTTCGACAGAATTTCATTCGAAATTTCTTTTTGGTCACTCACCAAAATGGTGACCAAAACTGAAACTTAAGGCCTTGGAGTAAATGAGAAACTTAAGATTTAATGACAAGCCTTATAGACTTGCTCCATTCATTATGCATCACCCATCGAGCTCATCGTACTAGACTTATTTTCAAGCTAAAAATAAGAGAAAATTTATTCAGCTTTATCATGATATCTATCTTAACAAGAAAGATGACAATCACATTTAGTCTCATAGCTTATCAAATAAATTGCTTAACTATCTTCCTAAATGCAAATGTAAAGAACAGAAGACCTATCGGAACAATTCAATGATACCATTTTTTTCTTGCAAGCCTAGATCCAGTTTATTATTCAACATTTAATAAGTCACTCATTAGTGTGTCCCCCTAATGGAGGAGTTGCCATATTGTTATTCCCATTTCTTCACAGAATCAGACCTTATTTGCCATGTTCTATGTGGCAAAGGGAGGTTATATGCTTCTAAGGATATGGAGGTAGGACAAATTGTGCCGGTTATGGAGGAAACAAGCCATATGCACTTGCTATCAAAGAATCGGTTATACTGAGGACTCATGTTGACATAAGCATGGATCAATGCTTATACCTACCAAATCGAACTGCCTGAGTCTCAAAGATGATTGATCTAAAGATAAGATCTAAATAAATAAGATCCAAAGATAAAAATAAATAAAATCTCTTCGGAGAGTCTCATTCTAACACTTCTCGAGCTTTTCTCTAAAAATCCCTTCGGATAGTGACAGGTGACTTAAGTCTTAAAGTTTTTTTGAAGTCACTTGAGTCTTAAAGATAATTGATCTAAAGATCGAGACTTTGATTTCACGGCTGAGAGAGAGAGAGATGTTTCCCCTTCTTTTGCATCTTCCATGATACATCTTCCTCTGACTTTACTGATAACTTCACTGATGTATTTGATTAGTCAAGCATCAAAATGGGTTCTTATGGCATGTCCTACTACTGATATTGCAGATCGGATCGCTGTCAGGTTCCTCCAACCACTTAGATGAAAATCAAATAGAGTTTTCTTCTTACAATATGGGTACTCATGGACAGTTAATTGTACTTGCAAATGGATGTCACTCTCTTATTTTATGTCATGGTGATTTTAACTTACTTCGCCATCAAGGAGATAACAGTCGTGTCCTAGTCTATGATGTTTCTCTGTGTCTAAGGACGTACTTATAAGTCAGATGATCAAATGTGTACACGAGTAGGCAGTCCTTACATGATGAAGCAAATGTAGTATGCAGATAGTACTGATCCCCCTACGACGAGTCCTCGATCTTCTTGTCTTTGATGTCTTCGTTTTAGTCATCCCCCTCTTCACAAGCATTTCGAAGTCGAAGCCCTTAGATTTCTCCCCCGTATGACTTTCAGGTGAGGCATGTCAAATAAGAAAGCATCACCGTGCTAGTTCCCCTGGTCGACGTTGTAGAAATAACAGTTCATTATTTAAACTACTTTATTTCGATGTTTGGGATTCAAGTCAAGCTCCCAGTCCATAGGAAAGCAGCCATTATCGTATTGTTATTGATGATTTTTTCGTCTCATGAGTCTTACGAAAAATACTGAAGTGAGCCCATATAATATTTACTAGTATAAATAAAGAATTTATTTTCTTCTCATGTGAAGTTTGAGATCTAACAACACACTCGAGTTTTGTACTTCATCTGCTACCGAGGTTTTCCGATCTCATTGTATTGTGCATGGGACCTCTTGTTCCCATACCTCACAACATAGCGAGGTAGCCAAGAGAAAACACTAATATATCCTCGATATCACGAGAACATTCTTGATTTATAGTCATGATCCTCTCTCATATTGGAAGATGTTCTCGCTGCTTGTTATTTGATAAACATGATGAATTCTCCTTCACGGTACTTTTCCAGAGATGGGCTTGTTCTGTATTCTATTCCCGAGTCTTTTTTAAAAAATGGAGATGATGGTCCTGAGGCGAGGTACACACAAAGCACCTTTATTAACAATTAAAAACAGGTACACAGACGAGTTCAGAAAAACGTATGCAACACCTTTCTAAGCTCCAAACAGTAACAAGAAATCAAATAAATCCAAAAATGGTTCGAGATACTTGTCTGTTTGTAAACACAATGGTGAGATGTGTATTCTTCTTCGTTAATTGCTATGGCTTTTCACCAGACTTCTCACAAACCAAAATAATCCATAGTATTGAAGCATTGTCAAGCCATTTTCCATAAAAAGAACATGCAATTGCTCACAAACATTTTGCCCTAACCGCAGGCCTATGATATGCTCCTATACAAAACATGTCCATAACAAAAACTGTCAAAGTATTGATCATAATAAAGATAGCCAAATAAGAGAATGGCTAAGATACTTCTATTGTGCACCACCCATCAAAACGATGTTTGCACTTTGCACATCAACGAAGAAAGGTCACGGCATCTACCAGACAGCAATTCCCCAATCCCTATTTTTTGCATTTCCATCCATTCTTTTTAGGCAACCGCTAGCTAGATATTAAAATTGCCAGGAGATGCACTAGCATTCATAATCTTGAGTGCCAACTTTCACAAAACTAGATAACTTCACCAGAGATTTAGGACAGTGACAGCCATTGCAGACTCAGGATAAAATTTACAAACAAGAGGGTTGGAAACATCCGCACAGTTCAGGACTAGGTTCGGGCTATTAAAATCAAAACCACCTTCCAAAATCTTCCTCTAACGCACATCAATGCTACCCTCCTAAGTCTCCCTCTTTCATGCGTCAAATTGCCCACAGAACCTATGCTTGGTCATTCATTTTTTTGGAAGATAACAAAATCAAAGTATGGTACAATGTTAAGAACAAGATGAGGATAGTAATGTGACATATTTCAGGTTGTTTCCGCATAGAAGTGCTTGTTGAAAATGACACAATTCCTCGAAATCCAAATTGCCCATAGGACTGAGAAACGCCGCATGCATCCTTCAGCAAGAATGCAACCTTTTGCGAACATTGATTTCCAGAAGTTTAGCAATGTAGAAGCATCTACCCAAGTGAAGTGTGGCATTCTCCGAACTTACTAAGACGCAAAAAAAGGTGGTCATCACCTTCTTGACTAATTAAACATCTTGGACAGAGGATATCGTCATTATGAAGCAGCCTTGCTCTCTGTAATTTGTCCGCAATTGGCACTGTCAAAGCAGACAAAGGAACACTTTGACTCGAACTAATACATGCGACTTCCAAAAAAATCTTCACTTTATCTGGAGAAATCATAGACCCTGCAGCAGGGTATGGGTGTGTGTGCTTTTGTTCCGTTTGATACCTGTCCCAAAAGGGGCAAACTATCCCATTGCCTATCAAGTATGTCTTTGTTGGATACTTTGGAACCTACAAGGGGCACACATGTTATAATCCTACGCACATGAAGTATTATGTTAATGCCGACATCAATTTGTTTGAGTCTGTTGGTTTTTTCTCTCCCATTAGGTCCCCATTGTTGAGTTCAAAATCTGACATCAAGGTTTATTTGCCTCCACCTGCGATTTCTCTTTTACTCCCAAGGATCCTGATGATTCGGGTTTTGTATGGTCTATCCACAAGACCCAAGCCCCCTACTTTGTAGCATTCCTCGACATCCAACACACCCCAGGTTAACACTGAAAAGTTGACTTCTACTGATGGCACTGGTTGCGATGTAGCTGCACAAGTTACATATGAAATATAAGAAGATTAACCCTTACTGGCATGTCAATTGCCAAAAGCTAAGTGTACTTGCGCTACCTCCCAGTATTCAGGAAATCGGCTGCATGGTTTGTATATACAGCTGCATATAGGGATGTCAACGGGTCGGGTTTGGGGCGTGAATCAATAATTCCCAAACTCGTACCCATTTATAAAACCACTATCCATACCCGTCCATTTATTAAATGGATAATTTCTAGCAGGTACACATATACCTAGCGGATACCCGTGTACCCAATGGATGCCCATATATTCAACACAATAAAATTTTAAGCTATTCATAAATGTACACGTGGGGTGAACACCTACGAGTGTCTCCCCCTTTCTTGGTTTCAAAAAAAAATAAATGTACACGTACCCACTTAAATGGTCTGATGGTATAGCAGTGTGTCTACTACCACCCAAAAGACCATGCTTCAAATCCCCCCATCGGGGGTTGCGTAAGTAGTCGACAACCGGCATAGAAAATAGTTGAATCTTTCAACATGGATTTGAGCAAGAATCCATGTAGCTGACCCTACTTATAGTGGAGAAGACTTCGTCATTTTATTCATAAATGTACATAGGATTTTCACACATAGATTAAACAGAAGGAGATCATGTAATGTGGTGGTACACAAAGAGTGGGGAACGTTTAAGGTTTATACATATTAGGTGTAACTCTTTTGGATTGATAATTTTTATTTATTGAAGATACAAAAAGGTAGTTGAATATGAATAAATGGATCGAGATGAGAAAATTGAGTCAGATTTTATTTATGTAGATCGATAGCTATTAGATATATGAAATCAAAATGAAAGTTGGTGTAGCTCCGATCGATGATAAGATGCGAGAAAACTACTTAAGGTGGTTTGACCATTTGCAAAGGAGGTTAGCTGATACACCGATTAGGAGATGCAAGTTTTGGATGTTGAGCCGGTTAAGAGAGAGCAAGGAAGGCCTAAAAAGTGTTGGAATGAGACTATACGAAGGGATCTTAGTTTTTTGGATCTAAGCCCAAGAATGACCCAAGATAGATATGAATGGAGGCAAAGAATCCATGTAGCCAACCTACTTGATGTGGGAAAAGGCTTTTGTTGTTGTTGATGATGATACCTATTAGATATGAAGTGAATTTAATGAATTTAACTAAAATGCATCAGATATATCTATATTTATTTTTACACTTTATTCGATTTTGGGGGGCGGATTTGAGTACCCACAAGCAATCCCAAACCTATACCCAAAAAAAGCATGGGTAGTAAATTCAAAACTCAAACCCGTCCAAAAGTAAATTGGGCAGGTTTCAAGTCCTTATATAGGGCGGGTTTGGGTCGGATACCAAATGGGTATTCACATATTGACATCCCTAGTTGCATATGCCAATACGGCCTAAAGACCACGTCGATTTCTTGAATCGGTCCATTATGCACTCCTATGCATATGCCTACATATGACCTGATTATGTGTCCAATTTCTTAATGATGATTGTATGTGTTGTTCCATCTCCTATGTAGATCATCTTGTTGGTGCTTCCCTTGGGTTCCCAATCAGTGTTGGGTGACCATCAACGTTTCTTGTGCTCGATAATCCCATAACTTATATCATTCATGTTTTTTTATATGTATAAAGTAGTGCTCTAGTCATAATCTTGTAACTTCTTGCAGTTGAAGCTTATATGCATTGAAACATAAATCATAATCAAATGTTGAAACTATAGTCACTATATATGTATTAAAGCTTAAATTGTAAGCAGATATTGAAATTATTTTTGTTGGATATGCAAAGAATCCCATATATGATATTATAATTAAATTAATAGTTGTCGAATATATACCTCTTGGGTATGTGCTAAAGTAAAGAAATAGTTTTTGTGTACTTCATTAATTATCGGATATGAATTTGTGTACTTTAATAGTTGCTAAACATTTCCTCAAAAAATAGTTATTAAATATGTATATACAATAGTACATGGATATACATTAAAGTAAAGAAACATCTCTTATGTTAAGTGTTCTTATGAGAAATATCATTTTATATATTGTGTATGCATCAACTATAGTATTTTTTACATATTTAATTATTGATAAATTAAAAATTAGGAAACCTCAAGTCCCCTCATACCTCTTAAATCACTATTCGGTGACTTGACTGAATGCAAACACATACCGCTTTCTTGAACCTTGACCGCTCACACCACTCTACACTTGGCAAAATGTCTAATGAATATAGGCAATTTATTGTAAGTCTCTTTGATTAAAAATAGAGGAGAGATGCATGTGTCCTCATTCTTTTGTTCATAAATATATGAAGATATGTTCATATGTAAATATATGAAGATGTAGAACTTTTTAAATTCAAATTACTGATTCCTTAATAAGAGTTGAATGTAAAGATTTCGAAAATATAGTGAGTATATTTCCAAAAAGACTTCTAATATAACTACCTAAAAAACCAATCCTAAAATATTGAGATCTTAAGTTAGATCTAAATTTATTCAATCGACCTAAATATTGGTCTCTGAATGGAGGCAAAGAATCCATGTAGCCAAGGTTTTAAAAAACGTGAGGCAGATCGAGGCGGTTTTCCGTTATTGAGGCAAGGCGTAAGCCTCGAGGCTGTCGAGGCGTAAGCCTCGATTTATAGAGAAAATACATGTCAAAATTATTATTAAGCATAATTATATTATCATAAAACCGTAAACTTCAAATATTGACAAAATATATGATCATAGATCCTAAATTTGAATATTTTAAATTTAATAGATGTACAAAGAATACCATAGTAACCATATATGCTAGTTTTAATTTGTGATTAAGTAATATTAATATTGTAAATATGTGAATTTCTAATATTCTTACAAAAATATACAGTTTCTTAAACATATATTATACTCATTGTAGCGATATAAGCAATCGAATATCAATTGTTGACATAAAATGTGTTCATACTAATTAGAAATAGTCATTGTACACTTGCATGATTTCTTTGATGCAATAGTGATTGTAATATAATTGTATAATTGTATATTTATGAAATGTTATGTTTTGGAATAACATATGATGATACTATAATACAATACTGCGATTGTGACTTGTATGTTTATAACTAAAATATGCTTTATAAGTTTAATATTATTATAAAAGTACAACTTTATATAGTTTTTTTATTTATTTACCTAAGAAAATGCACAACAGATCGAGGCGGCGCCTCGGGACCGCCTCACCGCCTCGACCACCTCGATACCGCCTCGGGTCTCTGAGGCTTACGCCTCAGATATCCAGACTGAGGCTATAGCCTCGAGGCGGTTTTCTTGGAAAACCGCCTCGAGGATTACGCCTCGGCGCCTCGAGGCACATTTTTTAAAACCATGCATGTAGCGACCCTACTTAATGTGGGAAAAGGTTTGTTGTTGTTGTCAAATAAACATAATGTGGGAAAAGATTTCAAAATAACCAAAAAATTCACGAAACCTAATTTGATGAAGCCTTTTTATGCTTGCATCATAATCTTCAAGGTGTCAGCATACATGTCGTATATGATCAGAAGATAGCATCAAGATCAATGACGAAATGTCCAAACATACTCGGCTCATAAACTGTCTATTGTGTTGAGCAATTACAAACTTGAGAATAGTTGTTAACTAGGGTGCATACCCGCACTTCGCGGCGGATACGATTATGGCAAAAGTAATATCATGAATTCACTGAGAATTAAAATGAAGTTAAAATGTTAAATTTAAAAACAGTTGTAATCGGTATACTATACAAAGCAAATTATTTCTTTCATTTATGAATAATATAGTCATAAGTAAAAAGTACTTGCAATCATATAATAATCTAAATAAGATATGGAAAGAGATTATAAGCATGTTGGAAGATAGCAAATATTATCATTTTAGGCATTTACATTTAATGGAATGCATATAAAATATTCGGAATAAAATTTATCAATTACAATAATTAGCTAAGAAGATATGTAATATAAAGCTCGAGAAATATTAAGCACTTTGCAAATATATTTATATTTGCTAGTTGTTTATTTTTAAATTGTAAATCTAGATTTCTGTATATTGATAGAAAATTTAATTTATGATTTTAAAATAATCATGTTTTTAAAAATCCAGTGACAAACAATATTTTATATTACATGTAACAAATAATAGTTGTCATTATATATTCAAAATATGAATGACATAAAAAAGGTTCAAAATAGTTTCGTTTGGTAAATGTTATTAACGTAAACTCTAACAAATATTATATTAAAAAATGTATCTACAACCAGGCATTTTGGTACTATTTCATACTACATATATATAAGTGTCTATGGTAAACTATATTTTAAAAAGTCTACTCTTAACAAAAATATGTGGAGAATACCAATATAATTTAAACATTGTTTTCTAAAAAATGGATTCTATATAAATTAGGATATAAAACTTTTTCCTTCATTACGTAAGTCCTTTTTATGTATTGATATATGAGAAAATATTTATATGTAATTTTTAATTTAATAAATTATATTAGAGGAAAGGGAAAAAGAATGATAAAAAATGAATTCTATATAAATTAGGACAAAAAACTTTTTCCTTCATTATGTAAGTCCTTTTTTATGTATTGATATATGAGAAAAAAATTTATATGTAAATTTCAATTTAATAAACTATATTATAGAAAAGGGAAAAAGAGTGATATAAATATTAATATAATAAATATAAAGGAAAAACATGAAATGTATAATTTTTAATTTAATAAATATATTAAAGAAAAGAGAAAAAAGAGGAGAAAGAGAGATGGGTGAATATGAGAGAAATAGAGGAGAAATGGAGAGGAGAGAGGGAGAAAGTGAGTGGAGAGAGAAAGAGAAAGAGGGAGAAAGACATGGTGGTGGAGAAAAAGGGGGAGAGAGAATCAGTGGAGAGAGAGAGAGAGAGAAAGGGAGAGGGGGACCGTTTGACTTAGGGAAGAAAGAAAGGGGGCGGGAGTGGGAGAGAATAGATAGAGAACGACGGGAGTGGGGAAAGGAAGGACATGTGTCAATAGTTTGGGAGAAAACCCACTAATAGTAAGTATATAGATTAACTCAAAGATAGTTTCAATGTAGTGAAATGTTATGTAAGGAATTGACTTACGAGTGCAACATTGTAATTGAGTTGGAGAATCCTGGTAGAATTCTTCTCAAAGTTCTCCTATGAGTGTGATACGCGAACGGAATCTCTCATAGCTTTTGACATGGGATTGTGAATTATCCCTATGGTTCGGAACCAAGGTTCATATAATCCATGTCTTTACCATGCCATTATCTTCCTTCTAGTTGGCATTATTATCTGCCTTTTATTTATGCAGGTTCTGAATCCTTTAAGATATGTTCTTTGTCGTGTCCCTCCATGATATTCATAAATTTATTACCCAAAGAAGACCAACCAAAAAAGAGCCCTTAAACTGTTGGACATGCGAGCCCACAACGAGCCATTATGCAATAAATGTTATTGCGAAATATCATTCCCTGATCTGAAATAAAGAATAATTAATTTGCATAATAGGTCCCTTAGTACAATTAGGGTTATGTATAATGACCATCTTAATGATCATACAACTGTTGATACAATTATTAAATCATAGAGGTCGATGCTTGGATGAATATCTAAAGAATTAGATGGAGGACTCATCAAGTACCATCAAATGATTGTTAAGAGATGATCTCTAGCCTGAGTAGGAGATGGCAATCCTTTCTTATTTGGCTAATATCTAACCGACCTCTTGATGCATGTCCTCTGCATAGGAATAGAGATTCGGAGGTGACAGATAAGTTAGGTCAAAGAGTTGACTTAACGAGATCGAGATAACCAAAGTCCTATGTCGTATGTTGTCACGATATAGGCATGCATCCTCTGGCCGGAGACGGATGTGTTATTATATGTCTAAGTATGTACATTTGGCAGACCAATAGGTTGATGACCTAACCAAGGTCTATACACGACGCGTTGGTGTGCATGCAAGGACATATGAGTAATACGATCTCTTATAGGAATCATACAGGTTCATTTACTGAACCCGAAGACATGAGCTCACTCATGAGATATTGGGAAGAATCAAATTTCGTGCACGGTCGTCTCGCTTTAGAAGTTTGACTGAATTTGTAGGTTTGATATATACTTTTGGAAAGTATATGATCAAGACCTAAGTATGATATATGCTTTTGGAAAGTATATGATCGATACCAACTCTCAATGATCAAATGAGAAACTTAATGATAAAAGTATAAAACCATGAAGTAGTCAGTGTAACATTGATCTTATACTTTGGGTTTATTCTGGGTCTTCCAGTATGCAGTATGTACATGTATTGAGAATACCTGAAGGTGATGTGATCATAAACGATTGTATAACCATGATGGCTCCATTCCTAGGGAGTGATGAAATGGGTCTGGATTTTAGTGACTCCTCTCAGTAGAGAAGTGATCTGATCTTGGTCCAGATATTGGACATTGATCTGAATGTGATTCAGATGCAATGAAAAGATTAGATTTGCGGTCTTGATTTAATCAAACATCTATGAGAGGTCCGCAAGATCTGGATTTGAGATGTGATCACAATATCTAAGTCACTATACGTGGAACAATACAATCGCCATGTCCTTATCTCCAACTATCCGCGGAGAAAGCGCATTATCCTTGAAATAGTTCAGGATAATTTCATTGTTGATATATGTATCCAAGCATTGAGAAAATTGATAATTGAATGTGATTTAATTATCATGAATAATATGAATTTGATTCATATTATAAAGAGAGTTATCTAAGATAATTAAATGTGATTTAATTATCAAAAATGTGAATAATGTGAATGTGATTCATATTATTTGGGAACAAGAGAATAGAGATCCAAGATGATTAAATGTGATTTAATTATCATGGATATAAATAATGTGAATAGCACTATCCATATTAATCATATATATTATAAATGTGATTTATAAAATATAAGAAAGAACTAATTGTAAGTTATATTTGTTAATTAATTGTTGATGTGAATTGGATTCACATTGGACAATTAATTGTTATTTTGGGTTGTGAATGTGATTCACAATTTTCCAATGGCAAGACTGCAATATTCACAGAATAATTGTGAATTATTTTTGTAGAATAATTTACAACAAGTGTTGTTGGAAATCTTGGAGATTTCCATGGAATAATGTAATCTCATAAGATTACATGAGATTGTCACCAACTCCCATATTATGGAAGAAGGCAACCTTCATTCCATGATCTCCATATTTGATTGATTTAATTTTAGGATTGATATATTGATTTATCAATATATATTTAATCTAAATTAAATTAATTGTTGTTGTGTTTTTACAACAAAATCTTGGCCATTATAAGAAACACAAATCAATGTGAGCCATTGGATTTGTGTTGTCCATGGATTGAGATCCATGGATCCCAAAATATTATAAATAGAAGGGCACCCCTTGCTCTTCTTAAGTTTTAGACAACATATGCTCTCTCTCTCTCTCTCTCATTATCTCTATATGCCAACTTCATCTCTCCCTCTCTCTCTCTTGTGATCGTCCACCATGATGCCCTAAAGAGAGTCGTCTTCGCTGCAGCGTTGCTGTTATGATGTCGGGTTGTTTGCTCGTGGATCCTCGTCTCCTTCGGTGCACCTCGCTTGTGAATAAGACGTCGGATCTCGTGTGACGAGATCAGGAGATTCATTACTTAGATCATCAACATGGATTGCGAGAAGCACGCGTTTCATCAACGTGCTCGCAAGCATCTCCTCCGTCGGATCGGACTTGAGACAGGAGGCCTCTTCGTTTAGAGACTCGATCGCAACCACACTTCAAGAGGTAATCCTAATACTTGTTTGTGGTTTAGATGAAACGATTCGAGAGGTGTTCTTGGATCATGTGGTTTTATTGCATTAAAATTTTTTAATTTTCCGCTTCCTCGAGCAACTAGTGCGACTAGTCGCTCCCGATCGCATATGATGCGATCCTCACGCTTTCGTGATGCGCTTAAGGATCTTCCAATATCCTTCATAAACTCCCCTTAAACTACCACTCATGGTCGTGGGAGTCATTGGTGATGTCATAATTTGCATATGACATCTTGAACGTGCAACCAGTATGAGAACACTAAAAAAGTTGCCTTACATAATCATGGAACGAGCTTGAACACGTAAACCATGAACAACAAAACCCTCACGTGAAGATGGGAGACCCACAAACTCCTAGATTTTTTGAGATTTCTTACACGACAAATAAGCCTAACAAAGCATGTGCAACACTCAGGAAAACTGTCGACAAGTGCTGTCGGGACGCAAGATAATAAAGAACCATTGGTTGCACCAAGCATCTTGAGCATAGGCTGGCTAGAAGCTATGTGGTTGTGTGGAGGTCCAATGCATATCTCAAGGCAAAGTGTGGCCCTTGGTTGAGCAATGTGAGGCAAAAGGTGGAATAAAATGCTTCCATCAACAAAACATTGCGAGGCAAAGGTGGGATGGTGTGTAGCCTTAGGCACGATGTAACCCCAAACGGTTGCAAGTCACGGCACAACATTAGACGAAGTCGAGCACACTACCGTGTGGTGTAAAGGCAATGCCAATAATAGGCCTAGCCGCAAGTGGAGGCATATGAAGAAACATCAGTGTTGGGTTGGGTTGGGCTTTGGTGTGCCTATGATCCGCAACGAGGGCATAGGGCATTGGCCTAGACTGTAGCATTGATATTATATAGAAAATACGGACTGATTTTTCTCATTTTTTATGTAGGGAGGGAAATTCAACACGAAAAAGGATTGGTTAAATAAATAGGGATAACCCAAAAAATACATAATAGGAATATGAATATAATAAAAAAACTCGATTTGGAAAAGCTTAATTTATTATCATTCAGATTCTCAACAATTTCAATTTTCAAGGAGACATGGAATGCATAAGCATCGACAGTAGGGAATGAACGTTCTGCCATATTAGGGACATATTCAGAGTTTTCTTATTAGTTACTGCATATCAAAATTATTTTTATCTCTTTATACAGATAATGTAACATAGGTGCTATGAACTTTCCTAACAAACAATCTTCTTCCAGGGTGACCTTTTCTCATCGGATATGGTCTTTAAACTTTGGATTATTCAAAGGATATCGTTATCCTGCCAAGCAGCCAGTATTAAGACAATCTACTTATTACAATCAACTATTATAGCATGGCCTGATTTAAACAAAAAAAAAAGAGTTTCACTGATCAAGACAGCAACTTACAAAGAGACATGGTTCCACAAGGCAAAATTTGCTCATCAATACCTACAGAGAACTTGCAGTTGGATTCCTCACCTACAAAAAGAGCGAAAAACACGGCAAAATTTACTTTCTCAACTATCAAAACTAAGTTTAGACATAAAGTCGACACTTTAAGAAAATCCAAGCAGGAGCAAAGGGGAAAAGAAATTCTTAGTTCGTTTCCCACTAAAACTATTTGCACAAAAAAATCCGGATAGTCTGGAGGATAGTTTATCAAAATGAACACTGGAATTTCAGGTGTCATCTCTCTCATCTTTAAACTTGCTCCAAAAAGCTGAAGAGAATAAATTGGTTATAACAAAAAAAATCTATACCCTTCCAACACAAATCGAACCTCAAAGTTTATAAACCAATATGTTTTTTCCGTGCCATCATGGTTCGAGATTCTAGTGTTAAGACAGCTCAAAGTCAAAATGACAAAGCTAACACCTCTAATTGGACTCAGACCTTTTCCAAAAAAATCAAAAGAATTTTAATGGTAAGAGTTGACGACATTCAAAACTCCAAAGGAATATTTTTGTTTGAAAAAAAAAATAATTTTGACGTGAAGAAAGGATGCAAATGCTAGCAATTGAAAGCGGACAACCTCAAGGGTGGATAATCCAACAGTGTCTGGATGGGTGAGCTGGTCGAGCTGTCGCTTCCCGCGCCGCAAGAGGTACTCGATGTGCATGAAATTCTTGCGATCGACGGCGGAGGCGTTGCGATGGAACTCGGCGGAGACAACGGACTCGATCCGGAGGCGGTCCTCGGGGGTCTTCGCGCGAGCCGCGCGCAGGAACTTCCTGTAGAGGCCGAGCACCTGCTTTTGCAAGCCAGAGTGCTTCAAAACGGGTCCCATCTTGTCCATCACCACCCAACCGGATGGAAGAGCTACCGCATGTACTGCTCGACGGGAATCTCCTGCCGCTGATCGGGGTGATCCGTTCTCAGTTCACCGGAACCCTAATCGGCCGGGCGCGACCTCTCTCATGTGCCAGTCCAGCGGAGAGAGACGAAGGCGGCAGATCTGCTTCCAGATTTAGACACACTATACTCCTATCTTTTACACTTGTGCCCTTATATTTATACAAAATTTGCAGTTCTCCTGGAATTACAGATTTTGTGATTACACTTATACCCTATTTTACTTCAATAGAAGAATAGAATTGTAAATTTTATAAGAATATAAAGATATGAGTGCTATTGTAAAAAAGTTAAAGAAATAATTATACCTACAGAATCTCGAAAAGGGCACAAATGTAGAAAAAAAGCCTTTGAATTATATTTGTACCCAAGGATATATCCTTGAAAAATTAATATGTACAAATAATATGAGCTTGAGTGTAAAGTTTACACTAATATTGTTAACCAAATCAAATGCAGAAGTTGAGTATCAACATGAATCAAATCTCAAATATCCAAATATCATTTTCATTAAACAAGGATACGTATACGGATAATATATAGGATAAATTATAATTTGGATCCTCATCTATGGGTCTGATCCCAGAATGGATCCCGATCTTTAAATTGTAACGATTCTGGTCCCAGGACCATTTAGGAAATGGAAATTTTGGGGTTCATGACGAATATGCCTTTGTTGGGAAGGGAATGGGGGTTAAGTTCCAACTTTTAAACAAGGACATACTCGTCATTAGCCCCAAAAAGTTCCTTACATTAATGGTCTTGGGACCTGAATCGTTACAATTTAAAGATTGGGACCCATTCTGGGATCAGACCCATAGATGAGGACCCAAATTGTAATTTACTCTAATATATATAGTAAAGGGAAGTAATTCTGACACGGAGCAATTCTCCCTTTTTTTCAAAAATTCCACCATGTATATTCATCTATATATCCCTCCTACATGTCGTTCGAATTTCATGAGAAACGGAGACTATTATGCCCTCCATCTAGAACATGCAATTTTTAACGGTCTGAAGTTTGTTGTAATCGACATGTTCTAGGGATGGGGCAGTCATGATGGCTACCCCTAAGGGGCAACCCCATGCATCTTGTGTGTGTGTGTGTGTGTTAGCTCCTCCCATGCATCCCATATATATAGGGTAAATTACAATTTTGGTCTCCATATATGGGTACGATCCGAGAATGGATACCAATCTTTAAATTGTAACGATTCGGGTCCCAGGACCATTTAGGAAATGGAAATTTTGGGGTTCATGACGAATATGCCCTTGTTGGGAAGGAAATGGGGGTTGGGTTCCAACTTTTAAATTAGAGCATACTCGTCATTAGCCTCAAAAAGTTTCTTACATTAATTGTCCTGGGACTCGAATCGTTATAATTTAAAGATCGAGACCCATTCTGGGATCGGATCAATAGATGGGGACCCAAATTATAATTTACCATATATACATGGTCGATTTTAGCAATTATGTTACCATTAAAAAATGATTGTCTAGATGGAGGTTGTACGAGTCTTTGTTTCGTACAAAATTTTAATGACATAATATAGGGATATAGTGATGAAATTCCACAAAAGAAATTTTCAAAAATAAAAAATACAAAAATGGTCAAAATGGGACGAGGAGCCAAGTTAGCTCCTCCCAGAGGGCAGCCTCATTTAACTCTATATATATAGGGGGCAGGGAGCCTGCACCAAGTGGTGTAGGAAATCCCTGCACCCACCCCATTTTCCCATTATTTTTTTACTTTTTTTGAATTAAAAGTTAGGGGGATTTACTTAATATATTGAGGGGAATATGTGTTTCAAGTTTCATGCAAAATAAGCATTCCTAACATGTTCGTCTAAAAGGGATCGATTTCAGCAATTCTGAGACCGACAAAATTTGGCAGTCTGGATGGAGATGATAGTGCTGAATTAAGTTGAATTGGGAACGAAAACATGGTGATACATAGTGATCTAAATTCTTCAAGATATCATTTCAAAAAAATCAAAAAATAATGAATAATTAGGTCGGGGTGTAGGGAATTTCCTGTACCCGCTGGTGTATGATCCTTTTTCCCATATATATATATATATATATATATATATATATATAAAGAGAGAGAGAGAGAGGAGTGATCCTATGAGAGCAAAAAAATGTGAGAGCATGAGAGTATGCATTCTGGACCACATGATTCTGTTTTCTCTCTCCTAATCTTCTCTCTCCTGGTTGGATTATGTGGTTCAGAATGCATGCTCTTATGCTCTCACAGGTTTTGGCTCTCATAGGACCACTCCTATATATATGGGAAAAAGGACCCTACGGAAATTCCCTACACCCGGCCTAATTTTTCATTGTTTTTTGATTTTTTTTGAAATGATATCTTGGGAAGTTTAGATCACTATGTATCACCATATTGTCATTCCAAATTCAACTTAATTCAACACTATGAGGCCGGGGAGGCTATTACATGTGACAGTTTCCCCCTTTTTTATCTTTTTTTCAAAATTAAACCATGAATATTCATATATATATATCCCTCCTACATTCTATTAAAATTTCGTCAGAAACAGAGACTCATCTGCCCTCAATCTAGAACATACAGCAAATTTCAGACCGTTAGAATTTCATGTTCTAGATGGAGGGCATAAGAGTCTATGTTTCTGACAAAATTTTAATAGAATTTAGGAGAGATATATAGATGAATATTCATGATTTAATTTCAAAAAAAATAAAAAAAAGGGGAAACTGCCACATGTAGCAGCCACGTTGACTGCTACATGTAACAATCTCCTCTCTCTCTATATATATATATATATATATATATATATATATTATTCAATCTATACGTGTACATTATAAAATATTCATGTGTATATAGACCACTATCTTAATACATTACATGCTTACAAGTAAAATATCGTATTTTGGAGTCATTTATATGCCAGATAAAATTTTACCTTTTTATGCTATTTAATAATTCAATATACAAGTGTTTAATTTAAAATATTACTTTATTTCTTTTTAAATTGTGTTGTATCCATTATTTATATAATGTTGATTTTCAACTTTACAAAAAAATCTTTTGAAAGTAGGTGTGAGGAGATGTTGACTATGATCTGTAGGATAATCCATATCCACTTATTAAATATTCATATATGAATTATAATTATTCGAATTCATATCTCTATTAAGGATATCATCTATGATTTTTAATATCGGCAAGATATATATTTTCGTATATTTACTTCAACTTTTAATACGGATAAGATATGTTAACGCATATATCTGTATTCATATATGTTGGATTGCATTCTTAATTGCAAGCAAGGGCATCTACATGATCGGACACTCCTTTGACATGATACTTCGACGAAGACATCCCACTTAAACGTGTATCTTCAATGTAATACATGTCATCTAATATTGTATCTCTCTCACTATACAGTCCATATATGTATTTTTTATGTATTTTATTCACAATCATGTTTCAAACTTGTAGTCATTACTAAGTGCTTGTTCGCGTACTCGATACGTAAATCACAAAAGGAATTAGTTGAGCAATAATATGGATACTTAACCATAAACATCTATTTAATAGCTCTAATTGAATAGTTCAAAGAATTTTATGGCAAAGGATGCAAACCTAATCCTATGATTTATCATCCCTAAACTAGTTTTACCAGGGATGCAATCATACCAATGGAGATATAGACGTTAAGATATCCTTATCCATTTTTAAATATGAATATGAATATTTACGGATATTAAAACAATGTTACCATTGATATGCCTTGAATCCTAACTATCTGATCCAAGTTGAAGAATCGTCTAATGCTCCTCATGTGCCACCAAATCATACTAATACGGGGTCTCGTTGCTCGATGAATAAGCCCGTGGGGGAGGAGGAAAGTGCCCCCCCCCCCTCCCACTAGGGATTAGTGGGGGTTGAGGCCCCCGACCTTAATTTTTTCCTTATTTGGATTCACTACAACAAAAAATGTGCATAATGCCGTTTTTTTTTTGAAATCCGTCAATAAATTAGCCATTATAAAATAGATAACGATAATATTATTCTTTGCGAAATAATTTTTTGATTTTTATCGGTCATGTCCTTATGAGATATTACAATATCAGTTATCCTCCTCTCTCTTTTTAGAATATTAGTTCAGCCCCTTACTTCTTCCACAATGATCACTTTTGCCCCTCAAGTTAGTTGTCATCCATCCCCATCACAAATAGATGTTAACTTTGGTGTCACAAAGGGAATTAGATTTAAAAAGGGTTGAAAGATTTTCCTCCCACTCCTCCACTTCCTCCTCCCCATCGCACCCTCCTCCTCCACCACCCTCATGCTCCTCCCCCATACCCTCTCCTCCTCCTCCGCCTGCTTGCTCCTCCCACGCACCTCCTCCTCCCCCATCCCCTCTCCTCCTCCTACTGTTGCTCCATCTTCTTCATGTCTGCTCCATCAAGTTTGTAATTTATGGACATAAAATAAGGAAAATATTTGATGAATCCATGATTCAACATATTTATTCTTTTATTTTATCTTAAAGCCCTTGGCAAAAAATATGTAAATAATAACTAATTACAATAAATGAACAATCTAACATCAATTTTAATATTGTATATTTATTACTTATTTACACGAAAATAAAAGAATAAAGAAGAAAAGAAAAGAGAAGGTAGTATATATGAAATAAATACATACTGATCCGAACTACGAGATCAGCTCAAACATTGGGATGGTCGGCAAGGAATAAAGTACGAGGAAATAGGGTCCATAACTTATAAAAATTCCAGAAAACCAAATTCACCTTGTGCATATTCTTCATTATTTATCTTGAAAATATCTCGTACTATTTATCGGATAATGTCAAATAAAAATATTTCCTTCATCAAAGTTGTTTGTAATAATATATATTAATTTCTAAAAATGTCAAAAAATATTTATTGAATAAATGAATAGTTATGATGAACCAAAACACCGCAAAAGCCAACTTTCAAGGTTTATATATTTATTGGGATTTTTACCCAAATAGATCTCATGCTTTGTTACGCAAAACTAAAATTGACAAAATCTGATACATAACGAGGGCGTAATCCAATGTTGAAATGTGGGGTTCCATGGATGAACTCAGCATAGAAGAGGGACATGAAACTAGTCACATACTTCCGGGCAAAGAAGGGAGAGGAGCCCTTACTAAAACAATTGAGAGACAAAGAGTATGAAAAAGTGATTAGGAGAAAAACATAGATTTCTTATTTCAAAGTAACTGAAGAAAATGATGCAAACTTTCAGTTGCAAGATCCCTCAACTATAGTTCAAGACATTATATCTGGTTTATAGGAGATTTTCGCAGACCAAGACCAGCCACTATGTAAAACAATACATCCCCTTTTCTCTATACAGGCATACTACCTCTCCAAGGCTTTTCTGTCCGTATCGTTTATCGTTTATGATATTTACTGAATTAGCAAAAACAATACATAGATTGCAAAATAATGCTCATGCAACTCGTACGAAATTAGGTAAATAGTAAAACCCAAATACCCAGTATGATAGACTTCTGTCATTGGAATGACAAATTAAGTAATTTCTTCCACCTGAACAACATTCCAATACATGCACGCGTGTAAAAGAAGAAAATTACAAGATTTTTCATCAGGCTGTTAACATGAATTATGAAAAAATCAATATATAACCAGCAATCTATTCCCCAACCTTTTACATGTAAATACTAGAAATCTACAGCTAGGTCCTGGTGTTTTTTCTAGACATAAAATGGGGAATGCCCGGGCTGCAAATACATTGGAGCGTCCATTAGCAAAAGAGACCTGTTTAAACTCGCATCAGGAAAAAAAAGGCATCAATCAGAAGTCGCAAGGGAAGAGAAGAATTGTTAGAATGAATTTACAATGAGATCTCTTTGCTCATAAATCAAAATGCTCGAAAGTTGCGCATGCCCAACTGCTTCTTTGTCACTTGTCAGCCTGCCTGCAGTCACTAAGAACTTGTAACTTCAGATTCACTTCCTAACTTCCCATGCTGCTTTATTAGAACTTTGATTCCCTTTGCTTGACAATGGGGGGAATTCCTCATCTTTTAAGCGATATGACTTTGTCGACCTGCAAGTAGCATGTTGAAATGTTAAGTTGCGGAGAGTTAACATATACTACATGTTCTCAGATAAAGTATCGAACCGAACGAAAGATGATAAAAGTTACACAGTCAAAACTGTCAAATGGAATGCACCATTCGAAATAAACATCCTTCATAATTTTGTATATTTTCTCAAAATTCAAATGCCTCAACAGAACCACAGTCTACTCATGCCTGCATGGGGCATACTTACAATGCTGCGATTAAATTGAATCTACTATCACTATGTACTTTTGCAACCTTCGAATCCCCGCAATAAATTAAAGTAAATACTTTGAGATAGCTGTGATAAGGTTGTGTTAGTGCAATTTAATCTCAAGCTGTTTGTTACCATTGGCTATGATGACATTTTCTTCACATGGCAAAGCATGTGAGGTTGTAGGAACAAAGGGGAATGGGCCACGAGGGATATTTACTAAAGAAAGAAGGTATATGTAAAAATAGTGAGCATGCAGAGTACCAACGCAAGTCTACAAGTTCACTGGGTATCTATGTATATTTCGGCGTGTAGGAGATGAATAGATAAACTGGTAGTAACCAGCGAGCAGTTGGTTGTGAACGAAAAGATGAATGGATGAAAAGGTAGGTAGCATCAGGCCAACAAACCAAAAAAACTTACAACTCCTCAGATAACTATGTGAAGAGGTGGAACAAACGTCAAAAGACCGAACGAAGATTTTTCTAACCTGCATGTCACTAAATCAATTTCGATATTTCTTAGAAAAATGTTATACGTGGAAAAAAAACACGCATCAAACTACACGACAGGTCCTGGACAACAAAATTATAGTTGCTCGATAAAACAGGAGTGGAATGATAATGATTAAGTTTTTAGAAAGATAATGATTAAGCTTTTAGAAAGAAATGTAATGCACATACATAATGACATACTTTAAGACTCTGAAACAGATATTAAGGCCTGTTGGTTAATGTCGTGTCAAGAAATCAACCAAGTACCATGTAACAAGCTTACTCTTCCAATATAAAACATCACATACCTTTCGTGATTTGGGGATATCAAACGCTGTTGAGCTGGAGAAGATACTTTTGACCCAGAATGATTGGTGGGGTCTAGTTTTCCAGGTTTAGGAGAGGGTGTACTCAACGGAACTGGACCTAAAGTTCCAAACTCCACCTGACCTTCTGGTGGAGCTGTATTTATTTTCACTTGCGGCAATCCCTTCAAGAATAGGTCTGAACCCAAAGAAGATTCTAAAGTGCCCTGCTTGTCATCAACCTGATGAGGAATCTGTTTTGTCGATTCATATCCAGACATATCTAAACCAGGTTCTGGGGAAGATAGCGCCGGACCACTACTTCTAGCTCTCGGCCTCATATCGGTTGAAAAAGGTTTCCTTCCCCTACCAGGTGTTGGAGGATCCCTGTACAGCAAATAGTTCTGCAAGAACCACATTTAGACGATACTACTTATGTTAGCTAACAAACAACAAATGACTACCAAATCATTAAAAAAAGTGCGGAATAATGTTGGCTATACTCCATTTCCCTTTAGCAACTCAACTACAATCGAATGCCAAGAAATTCAGTAGTCATATGATCAAAGAAGCCCCATACCGGATTGGTTAAATACATGCCCGTTCCCCGAGGTTTTGGCATATCTTCTACTCTATAAGTACCAGAAGCTGAATTTGGGTTCATTTGATAATAAACACGAGAGAATGGCGAGCTTGGAGTTGGCCCATTCCTGAAGATATTGCGCTGGTAAACAGCATCCCATTGCTGCTTGGTAAGCAATGTATGATAGAACAATGGCTTGCCAAGAGAAACACATCCATTTACGAAGTAATCATGGCACCACTGAGCATACTGAAGATTCTTCATGTGCCTTTCATGTTCTCCTGAATAATCCACCAAGTCATTACCATCTGAGGTCAAGCCCTCCACATTAGTCTCAGCATTTACAACATCTACGCCTACTTCTGAGCAGTTTTGTGATTCTTGGGAAGCTCTACTAGAAACAATTTCCCTGTCACCCTCATGACGGAAAAAAAGATGAGGAGCATGGTTAATTTTTGCAGAAGTGGCTGCATCAGTGCCATCTATACAAGAAGAAGCATGTTCAGATACATCAATAGTATCTCTAGAATCAGATTTTTCACAGGTTGCAAGTATGTCCATGCTCTCTCTGGCCAAACAGCTTCCCAAATGGTCTTTGTGATCCTTCAAATCTTCCTTCGCATGGTTACAGGATTGCAAATGACACCGGTCCTGTAGTCCAAATTCTTGATGCAATCCCTTTCCCATGCCGTTTTCTTTTAAGGATATAGGACCATTGGCTTCATTCAGACCATCATTCAATACAATTCTTGATAGACCAGAACCATTATGAGAATTGATAGCTGGGAGTTGTAAATCAGGCCTTTCCCCATCTCCATGTCTTTCTACTGTGCTTTTAAAGAACTTGTTGAGCTCATTTGGCATTCGATCACTAGGCAAGAGAAGAATCTTACCAAGCTTTCTAGCTCCATAAGCAAATGCACTGCGTATCCGATAAAGATTACCTAAATAGAAAAAAATCGAGCAAAAGGTTAAAGCATCAAAGTGATATCAGATACACATATAAATCATGGTAGCAGATAACTACAAATTGTAATTACCTTTGCTGACACTTCGACCGAGATTATTGTTCTCTTTCAAAGGATCAACTATGTTGAGATGTTTTTTGGCAAATACCCGATTCTCTGGAACTCTGGGAGGAACTGAAAACATCTCCACACATCTGTTAAGAAATTCAGGTTGTAGCAGAAGATCACCCTCATCAGTCTCTGGCGACTGAACTGTCAAGATGAACATTATAACAGTTGTAAGTGACAACAAATGACTGATTTATTAAATAGTGGTAATGCAAAGCCACTTACCCAATATTTCAGGCAAAGAAGATATAGGAACCGGCCCGCGCAAACTTATACAAAAATTATCCCAGTCAAATTTGCTAAAATAATCCAAGAACCTGTACAAAACCTACAAAGTGCAGCCTGTTATGTGGAAATCAAGAAAACTTTTATACAACCCCAAACTCATAAATACATGAAAATCTGGGTCATTTACAGGAAGCACTCACTGCAACGGGACCATCCAAAGAGGAATTAAAGAGATGGAATATGTACAACACCAAAGTCTCCAATGCATATGTTGATAGTAAACTATGAGGAGCACCAAGAATGCGGCTTTCATAATAGCACCACGCCTTGATAAATATAATGCTTCGTTTAAAGAGGTGATCTTTACCAATAAGACTGTCAACCTATATAAGCAACATGTAATCAATAAATTATTTAAAAAACAAATTACCAATGAGGTAGGTGTTGGAGAGACTTTTTTTTGAAAATACTCAACATGAGAAGTTAAAAACCAGAGACTTTGCAGTAACTGAAAATCAGATACCTGCTCAAGAAAGCAAAGTGTGCACAACCCTCCAATCTGATTAAATGAAATATCAACAACAATGTTTTGAACAAGACATTTAACAAGCTTCACCTGCAAAAGGAACCTGATTATTAAGAGACTATTAATTATTGTAGGGCACACAAAAGATAAACATGCATGCGCTGATTTCTCAAGAATTCTACATAGCCATATTCATTCATAATACAATAGAATTATTGACAATAACCGTTATTGTTCTTTGATTTCGGCAAGTCTAAAGGGCTAAGAGGGTAAGTGATGATGTAAACGGTAAATATATTTTAGAGACGGTGTGGGATATTGTGGGACAGAATATGATGGTTGCGCATATGCAAAATAAAACCGTAATACTAAGAGTATAATTTCACATTCTGTTGCATCCTATAAGTCTATCTCCATGCTAAATTTTATTTTGCAGTCATGTGATTTCCATGGCTCACCCTGATCATTACCAACTTGGTTTTACGATGAAAAAGAGTGAACGCCAAAAAATAATGCGCAAACATCTTTTATTCAATTAGAACAGTAAACGAACATGAGCCAAGACCCATAAAAGCCCAAGCATGAGCAATCACATTCTTTACATAGAAATGTTCATCCCTAAAGATCATCCCATTTCTAGCTAATCACAAGACCTACATAAACGCAAAACGAAAATAACATATTGTCGTCTTCAGGGTTCATATGGCAAATCTGACATGTGGCATCTGCTGCCTCAAGCAACCATCTTTATGCACCTTCTGCATTACCATAGATCTGCACAACAGCCAAAAGAATATTTATACCCTCAGTGAAGCCTTATTCTACAGTAACAGACTAGAGTGCTCTTTGTCCTCCACATGTTCCGGCATTTTGCCACAAAAGAACCTTGCACACTTTCTTGATTGAGAAGCCTCCATCTCTCCATACGGAAAGATCCATCATGCACCACTGGGCCTTTGATATATCTGATGATCGTGATCCCAATCAACGGCTCAGTTTCCATTCTTTTTTAAAGTCGTGATGATCACCCGCAGTGGGTGGTCACCCAGAAACTCTATTAATAACATAAACAAAGTTTAAAGGTACACCTTGTGTGACTCGTACAAAACTTTTGCATTAGCAATTACATTTTCCACAAAAAAAACTCATTGGAAAAAACTAAAGAGTTCCTGACAACCAGAAAGCCCAAAGAAAAGTGAAAATGCAAGTCTCTACCATGCCACCTGAAATCTTCCAGAGATTCTCCACATTATAAGCACGGCGAAGTTTTCCCCAACTCACCATTAGAGTTCACCGGTGAACTTACACTAGAAAAATGAAGTCTAATATCAACTGGTTGAAGGCAAAGATGCTAACACACTGTTCTTTCACACAATGACCAGCAGCAGGAGAAGAAAGAATACGGTCCAGACACTAGAGGTGGCATGGAGGCAGATAGATGAGGATAATCAGTTCCGCAAGGTGGTAGTAGGACACTTTAAGTCTTTCACTATGAGAAGCAAAGAATAAAGTAGAGAATCTAGAGATGGACATGAAAAAGTTGTGAAAAGTATCATGCCCGATCGATCAGATGTGTCGGTGGCAGAGTTCTCGAAAAAAGAAATATGGAAGGTGATTTGTGATCTTAATTAACACATGGATTTCCGGTGTACCTCTTAAACATGGAAGGCCGTATCGGCGATATATCACCGATATATCGGTATCGAGAGGCTGGGGGTATCGAAATCGGAGTGTATATCCTTTTACAGGGATATCGATGATATATCGCCGATATATCGCCATATTGGCCCATATCGGTCAAAATGAATGGATTCAGTACAAAAAATACAAGATATCGACCGATATCGCCGATATTTCGTCGATATCCCTATATATGAATGTTATTATTCATGCAAGCTTGGTTACACTACCTATCTAGCTACACCTAGTATTGAAACAATCTATGATTTATATACTTTGTTCCGGGTATGGTGCGAGACCCCCGTACTGGTAGGGTATGGTGCGACAGGAGGGTGCATAAAATAGTTCTTCAACTTGGTGTATATTTATAAGTTATTTCATGTTGTAAAACTTGAATGAAAACCATTTCCAGTATCTATAAGTCAATTCTTCAAAAAAATCTATAAGTCACGAATCAACATTAATATCGATATGTTTGAAATGATCGATATATGCAATATAAGCTTTATAGATGATCGATATGTGTGATATAAGAGTATATTTGTAAGTTATTTAGTGATCTAAGAACTTGGATAAACTCCATTTTCAATATATATATATATAGGTCAACAACTAACAGTACAACCGTATCGATATATGCGATATAAGGTTCATAGATGATCGATATGTGTTATCTAAGAGAGTAAGAGTACATTTGTAAATTATTTAGTGATCAAAGTACTTGGATGAACTCCATTTTCAATATATATAGTATGTCAATAACTAACAATATCAGCGATATGTTCGATTTGACTGATATGTGCACTATAAGGATCATAGTCCTCATAAATGATCTATATATATATATATTCTACGTGTATATTTGTAGTATTTCATGTTATAAGAACTTGAATGAAATTCATTTCCAATATTTATAAGTCAAGAATCAATATTAATATCGATATGTTCGATATGACCGATATGTGCGATACCGATATGTGCGATATATGGTCTATATATGGACCAATATGTGTGATATAAGTGTGTATTTGTACGTTATTTGTTGTTTTAATATCTTGGATGACCTTAATTTCTGAAAAATGCCAAAAAAATGGCTTTTTTGCGCTATTTTAGATATTTCCACCGATATCGTCGATATATCGTCGATATATCCCGATATATCCATTTCCGGGCGGACCGAAACAATATCGATATCGATACGGCCTTCCATGCTCTTAAAGGAGTTTTGGGAGGTGGTGCGTCAAAACATGGTAAAGCAGGTCAAGGAATTCAAACAAGGTAATGTTGGAGATGAGATCAATCGTACAAAAATATTGTTACTTCCAAAATGAGACATGGCCCAACAGTTGGAAGATTTCCACCCAATAGCATGTTCCAACGCCCTGTATTTGATCATGACAAAACTACTGACAGTTTGGTCATAGATATTATTAGCCCAAGACAAACATCTTTTGTTTTTGGGAGAGGAATGGTGAACACAGTGGTTATGGCTTTTGAAATTGCAGCGAATTGGAAAAAATGAGAGATGCGAGGCTTGATATGGAAAGTTGATTTATCTACACCGTACGACAATCTAGACTAGTGTTTTCTCGGGTCCGCCTTACACAAAACATGATTCCCGGATATATGGATGATTTGGATGGAGGAAGAGAAGCAGGACCACTTCGTCCTCCACAGTGTTGGTCAACGACCACACATGCGAGGGAATTTCTCAGCCTTAGCGAGCTAGTCACTGGGGCTACCCTCTTGCACCTCTACCTTTTGTTTTGGCAACGGATGCACTTGCTACCTCTATGCAACAAGTGGACTTGAATGGCAGCTTCAACAACTTATGATTATCTATGCCCAAAGTCTCCATCCCAATGCTACAATCTGCAAATGATAATCTTCTCTTCATTGAAGGGGAGTGTCGGAGACCGAACGCCTCTCAGATATGATACATGGGTTAAGTGTTATATCGGGGCTATTGTTAAGCCAAATGAAATCAGTGTTTATTCCTTCTGGCTGAACGATGAGCTGGTGGATAACTGGAGCCGAATTATCATATCTCAATGGGTGGTGTCGGAGACCGAACGCCTCTCAGATATGATACATGGGTTTAGTGTTATATCGGGGCTAATGTTAAGCCAAATTAAATCAGTGTTTATTCCTTCCGGCTGAATGATGAGCTGGTGGATAACTGGAGCCAAATTATCAAATCTCAATGGGTGGTTTCCACGAAATAAATCTTGGCCTCCCACTCACGGATGGTAAAATAAAGGCATCAAACTCTGATACCTTGGATAAGATGGAGTGGAAATTAACAGGGTGGAAGGCGAGGTTCCTCTCGAGGGTAGGTAGGATGGTGCTCCAAAAATCCATCCTTTCAACAGTACCGGTTTTCTTCCTATCATTGTACAAAGTGTCGTCTGACATATAGAAAAGGTTGGAATATATTGTGCGGCAATTCTTTCAGTAATCATATGGGCAGGAGAGCAAAGGTATGGCCCTAGTAAAGTGGGACGTTACTCAACACAAGGAGGAGGACAACATAGGAGTGGTAAATCTTTGATGAACAAGGCATTAATGATGAAATGGATAGTTCCCATGTGGGGAAAAGAAAATGGCTTGCTATGTCAGATCCTAGTAATGGTATAAAAGATGGGGGTGGACCTTGAAACTCCAAGAAGTTAGACATCCCTCCAACTTTTAAAAAGGCATGTGGCACTATTGTTGGAGGCAACGATGATTTTACAGCCCGTACTTACGGATGGCAGAACCTTTATGTATTAGAAAGACAATTACACAAAAGATGGTACGCTTTGTGAAAAATTCCTCAAACTATTTGAGGTTTCAAGCGATAAAGAGGCGGTGTTAGTTGAGTGCTGAACATCCTATGACAAGGCCTTGCAACTTGGTTCCCTATGTTTGCATCTGGGATCTCGGAACAAAGAACGCAGCATTTCTTCACACTCATGGAAACCTTGAGATCGAAGGAGGGTTTACCGAATATGTACAGAGAACATCAACTAAGAAATCATATGAGATAATGGTGAGGCAATTCATGCAGCAAGATTTGATGAGAGATTATTTTTTGATCTGGAGCTTGCAACTACTGCTTAAGGTTAAAAAATTAGTGGGTCTCACGAGGAGGGACAGAATCATGATTTGCTGCTTTCACAACTGATTCATACCAAATGTGGATAAGATGCCCACTATACAAAATGAGGGAATAAGTCATCTCTCATATCTTCTACAAGTGTGAGGTGGTAAGAGAGATATAGAGGTATGCAGTATTGTCGAGAGTTATTTTATCTTATAATATTTTATGTATTTTATTTTCTTTATGTCTCTACTTGTAAATTGCCCAACATGATTTTTCCTCTATATATAAGAGAACCTTAGGGCCTCGTAAATAATTAATTCAGTATTCTATTTCCACATGGTATCGGGGCGACAGTCCTATAGAGTTCCGTTGCCCTATCCGTCTCCCCACCCGCCAGCCTCTTCTCCTCGTGCACACGCAGCCACGAGCGACTGCAAGCACGGTCACCTGCAGCCTGCACCACCACACGCGCAGCTATAAACGGCCCACACCACCAACAGCTATCGTAGCAACCTCCAATGATTGCTGGAAACTCCGAGCGATGTCGCACTTCGCCGGTCAAGGGTAATTCTAACCCTATTTCCGATGTTACCCAATAGGATCTAGGGCATGAGATGTCTTCTTTCACATAGTTGTGCCTCCCAAGATCTCCAAACGTTCTGATTTTGAGTTGTTTGCGGCAAAATCAGAGTTTCGTTTATTCGTGAGTCCTAAAGCTTCCCTTAGTTGATGAGGAATGGTTGTGGCATGAGTCTGCACACAGAACCGATTCTCTATATGTTCGTGTAGACAATTTTGCTTCAGTCTACAGTCCTATTCTTCTTTTTCCAGCATCATGTAACAAGGTCAACATCCCATCTTTGGGAGTCTTCAAAAGATCATACGCTCATAGTCAGGATGGATGGGACCAACTACGAGTTGTGGGTTATGCAGTAGCCTTATGCAATCCAATGGGAAGAAGCGCATTCTTGCACAAGAGGAGTAAACCGACAAGAATAAGGCTATCTTAGGAGGCATATGACGTGTATTCGTGTATGTGGCTATCCAGGGTTGTGGAGATAGCCAATTATACATACTCTTGTCGTTACAAATTCTCAAGTAAGGAATAATACAAAGACATTGCAGATCCATCATGACATCTTTACGATCAAGCAAAATGGGCGTCTTCTTCATTCCTTATACACATCTTTCAGGAGCATGTTACACATCTCTCAGGGGCATGTTTGAGAAGCTCCATAGCATCATGCCTTTGACAACTACTCCGAGGTAGAAAAAACATACAGGAACGCCATCATGGTTGGTGTTTTTTCGATGGCTCTTGATCCTGTATATGATGCTGCATGATCCTAAATTTGCATCCCCGACATAATTAGCTTAGTAGTTCATTGGTTTGTCGTAAAGATAAGCCTAAACTAGAAAATCCGATCATATGATACAGGGTGTTACCACCCTATGAGACTTTTAAATTTAAACCTTGTAAATGAAATCCTCATTTCGAAAATATTGGTGTAATAATTGGATCTCACCCGAAGGCTGAAGAAACCTATGAATCCTAAAAGGGAAGTGTTGATTAAAGGATCGGCCAACTGGTCCGCCATGTGGCCCATCCCCTCCATTTAATCAACCAATCTTTATTTAAAGACCTAATGATAAGATGGATGCAAAGGCTGAAAATGGCTGAGTTCTCCTCCTATCATCGTCTTGAAAGCCCGCGACCACCATTATGTGTGACCCACAAACTTCAACGCTAGTTATGTAATCTGAGTGGCAACATCTACACCCAGTATTGGCTACTCTAGCAGCTATGATTGCACCTCTTCTTCTCCGTATACCCACAGTCTCAACTTCGTTAACCCCCTCTATCTCTAACCATACTACCTATTCTCCAACACTATCACACATCATCGGGAAGGTCGAGAGATCGACCTCGCATGTAACCATAGTCAAACATGATGGCTTAATTCCCATTCTAACACCAATATTGAACTACTTCAATCAACAACAACAACAAAGCCTTTTCCCACAATGAAGTAGGGTCGGCTACATGGACTCTTCGCCTCCATTCAGATCTATCGTGGATCGATCATGGGCTTATACCCATAAAACTAAGATCCATTCATATAGTCTCTTTCCAACACTTCTTGGATCGTCCTCACCTTCTCTTAGCTGGATCAACATCCCAACACTCGCATCTCTTAACTGGTGCATCAAATGATCTTCTTTGCAAATGACCAAACCATCTTAAGCGGTTTTCTCACATCTTATCCCCGATCGGAGCTACACCAACTTTCTTTCTAAGTGCATCATTCCGAATCCGATCTTTACGTGTGTGTCCACACATCCACCTTAGCATTTTCATTTATGCTACAGTCATTCTCGGCACATGTCTATGGTTTATAGGCCAACATTCAGATCCATTGAGCATAGCATGTCTCACAATTGCTTTGTAAAACTTTCCTTTAATTTTTAAAAGAATTTTCTTATCACAGATGACTGCAGAGTCTCATCTCCACTTTAGCCAGCCTGCATTTATTTTATTAGTAACATCTCCATCAATTTCCCCATCATGTTGCAAAATAGATCCCAGATATCTAAAAGAATCTCTCTTCTGAATGTTATCGTCACCAATCTTCACCTCGATTCCTTCACCATTGCTTCCATCAAAGGTGCACTCCATATATTCCATCTTAGTCTTACTTATACGAAATCCTTTAGTCTCCAACTCATGTCTCCAGTCCTCAAGCTTCTCATTTACTCCATCTCTAGTCTCGTCAATCAACACATTATCATCAGCAAATAACATATACCAAGGTAACTCATCCTGAATGAGACTTGTCAGCTCGTCCATCATCAAAGTAAAAAGAAATGGACTCAAAGCTGAACCTTGATGTAAACCAATGTTGATGTTAAAATAGTCAGTCTTCCCAGACGGGGTCCTTACACAAGATAAAACCCTATTATACATGTCCTTTATGAGGTTAATGTATAAGACATGTACTTTTCTCTTCTCCAAAACTCTCCACAATATCTCTTATGGGAAAGAATCATAAGCCTTCTCCAAATCAATAAAGATCATATGGAAGTTCATCCTTTTAGCTTTATAAATCCCCATTGTTCTCCTCAACAAATGGATGGCTTCAATAGTTGAACGACCTGATATGAATCCGAATAGATTTTCTTTTACGTTAGAAACTTGTCTCGACCTTCTTTCGAATACACGTTCCCAAATTTTCATAGTGTAACTCATCATCTTGATACCTAGATAATTTGAACAATTTTGAATGTCTCCTTTATTCTTATAAAGAGGCACCACGATACTCCTCCAATCTTCAGACATTTTCTTGTTTAGCCAAATAACATTGAATAGATTCGTAAGTCAAGCCGAACCGCACTCACTTAAAACTCTCCATACTTCTATAGGGATGTCATCCGGTCCTACACCTTTCCCATGTCTCATAACCTTCAAAGCTTCCACTACTTCCTTTCTTTGTATCCATCTATAGCTTGCACGATTCAAGTAACTTTCACTACTAGCTAGATCACCCAAAGTGATCTCTCTATTTCCTTCCCCATCGAAAAGTTTATAGAAGTACTGCTCCCATCTAGTCTCTATATCCTTCTGAGTAACAAGCACGTGACCTTCCTCGTCCTTAATGCATCCCATTTGAGAAAGATCTTTGGTCTTTCTTTCTCTTTCTTTGGCTAACCTGAATATATCCTTCTAGCCCTCCTTAGAGTCGAGATTTTTATACAAAACTTCATAAGCTTTTGACTTGCTTCGCTTACAGCCTTCTTTACTTCCTTCTTCGTTATTTTATAATTTGTGACAGTTTCCTTTGTTCTATCCTTAGACATAACTTTAAAGCATGCTCTTTTAAGTTTTAGCTTCTCTTGTACCCCTTCACTCCACCACCAGGCCTCCTTTTGACCTGGAGTTCCTCCCTTTGACTCGCCTGGCATCTATTTGGTTACCTTTCGGATACAAGAAGCCACTGTCTCCCACATCTCGTCTGCACTTCCGCTACAATCCCAACATAAGTCTTCTAAAACCTTCTCCCCTGAAGCTTGACTACATCAGTGGAAGATTACACCATCTAGTTCTAGTGAATCTTAGAAACCCTCCTTTTCTTGACCATCCCTTTTATTTGTACATCCAAGACTAACAAGCGATGTTGAGTTGTCTAACTCTCTCCTGTGATTACTTTGCAGTCTTTACAACAGAACCGATCTCTTTTCCTCAACGCAAAGTAATATATCTGTGTTCTAGTTGGCCCATTCTTATAAGTAACTAAATGCTCCCCCCTCTTCTTGAAGAGAGTGTTTTCTACGAAAAGATCATATGCCATTACAAAATCCAGAATGACTTTTCCCTCTTCATTTCTATCCTCAAAATCATGTCCTCCATGAACACTAGCATACCCTAAAACATCTTTTCCCACATGTCCATTAAGATCTCCACCTATGCAAATCATCTCTCTTTGTGGGATTTCCTTGTAAAATCTTATCCAGATCCTCCCAAAAAGCTTGTTTAGTTTTTTCATCTAAACCAATTTGTGGTGCATAAACTGAGATGATGTTCATAATTTCTTCTTCAAGCACCAATTTTAGCAAAATAATCCGATCCCCGAATCTTTGCACCTCAACCACACAATCCTTCAAATCCTTATGAACAACTATTCCAACTCTGTTTTACCCTTATCTTTATTTGTACCAAAGTTTAAAACATGTCTTCTCGATCTCCCTTACTTTCTCTCCAACCCATTTAGTTTCTTGAAGACATAGTATATGAATCTTTCTTCTTTCCATCGTATCCACTATCTCCATCAATTTTCCAGTTAAAGTGCCAATATTCCAACTACCAATCTGCAACTTCCGTTGCAATCTCTTTTGGGCTTGTTAGAGATTACCGTATATTGTTGTTTCCTTATTTACCTCTATTTCCTTATGCATTGTTTCCCTATGTATCACTGTTTCCTTATGTACTATTTCCCTATGTAACCCCACAGGGGTATTTGTGTAAGTTCTCCTCTTAGCACCCTAGGGTTTAGTCCTATATAAGGACCCCTAAACCTCACAGAATAAACACACAATATTCTTCTCTTCTTTTCTCCACATGGTATCAGAACAGCGGTCCTAAACCGGTGTTCTGCCGTAATTTTCCCTCCTACCACCGCCCGCCCTTTCTTCTTCTCTCCCATCCACGACGCCCTGCGTTAGGCGTGCGCACCTCGGGCTCCTGCGCCTTGGGCTTTAAGACCTAGGCACCGCGCGCATTGAGCCCCTCTGCCACCGCGCCCCGCGCCCTACGCTCCTGCGCACCTGCGCGCACCGCGCCCCTGCATGCCCCACGCACCTAGCACACCTGTGCGCCTCGTGCACCTCGCGCAACTACGCGCACAGCGCCCCCGCCCGCTCCCTGCGTCGAGCTTCTGCACGCACCTTGCTGCTGCAGCCCTAGGCCCCTGTTCAGCTCCGATTTAGGGCGTTCAGCCTCCACAACTCTCTACTAATGTGCAACTAAGGAGGCTCTACATATCAACTACAACTTCATCTAGGTCACTTTTTCTTGACCTAGAGACGCGATCATGACGTCCATTGAGACCAAGCCTATGTATCTACCTTCTTCTCTAATGGTACAAGGAACATCTATAAAGTTGAAAGGCCCGAAAAACTATGTTCTATAGTCCCGATCCTTCAAGATATTTATTGGTGGTCAAAGAAAGGGTGTCATCCTCACGAAGACTCCTCCTGCTATCACTGATGCAGAATATGAAGCTTGATTTGTCGACAATTGTCAGGTAATTACTTGGATAACTAATAGTGTAGATCCAAATATTGCTGCAAATCTCTTATATAAAGATATTGCAAAAGCCATGTGGGAAAATCTGGAGCACACATATTCCCAGAAAACAACCAAGTTTCGTCTCTCTGATATATATACAAGAATATGGTCTACTAATTAAGAAGAGACCAGTCTAACTAAATACTATCGGACACTTACAAGCTTGTTTGAGGAACTTCTAATCTTTCAACCTGCATGCTGTGATAAACAAATAGGCGAACGTGCTGACTGGCAGATCTACAGGTTTCTCTCAGGACTTCACCCAAAGTATAAAATTGCAAAAGATCAATTTCTTATGGCAGATAAATTGCCTACGATCAAAACCATATTCGATCGACTACAGGAACTGGAAGCTCCGGTTCAAAATTCTCTGGTTCATTCTTCCACAGAGACAACAGCCCACTAATCATCTGGGCAAAGAGGACAACAGTCCTATCCTAGAGGCCGAGGTCGTGGTCGTGGACGTGACCTTGGACGAGGTCATGGTCGTGATTCCTCTATTGGTCGTTATCATGCATGCATACACTGTGGTCGCATGAATCATCCGTCTGAACGTTGCTGGGCAACATTTGGCAGGCAACCAAGTACTCATAAGACTTATGACGATGAATCACATGATATGAACAATGATACTACTACTCAGAGTACAGATGGACAACATACTCCATTCACTGCTTCTGAATATACTCGCCTGCAACAACTTCTAAATGATTATGCTCCCTCAACAAAAGATGCGACTGCATCTGCTACTACTGCTAGCCTTGCCACTACATCAGGTACAGTAGCAAACTCAGTTTCTGTTACCAAACATGCATGGATTATTGATTCTGGAGCTTCTACTCATCTAACCGGAGATGTAAGCCTACTCACCTCATCTCAACCCTCTACCTCTATAAAGAGCGTTCGTGTTGTCAATGGGGATCATTCTCCCGTTACTGATGTTGGAACTATCGAATTCTCCAACAAACTTCGGCTGACAGATGTGCATTGTGCTCTCCTGCTTTCCCGCTCAGTCTTTTAACTGTTCAGAAGCTATGTCGTGAGCTACATTGTCGTTTTATTTTTGATGAATTCTGCTGCTATTTTCAAGACATCCGGACGAGGCAGATTTTTGGTAGGGGACATGAGAGGAATGGCCTATATTACCTCAACAACCCTACCACTTCCACCTTTGTCGGTGCTACCTCCATCACTGAAGATCCCCTTCTATGGCATCTTCGTCTAGGACATCCTTCTGCCAAAGCTCTCTCTATGATGTTCCCTGAACTGTCTACGCTAAAACCTTTTGAGTGTGAAGCATGTCAGTTCGGAAAACATCATAGAATTTCCTTTCCTGCTAGAACTGAGCCTCGTCGCACTACTCCTTTCTTCCTAAGTCATTGTGATATTTGGGGACCCTATACGGTCAAAACCATTAGTGGTCATAAGTACTTTGTTGTTTTTGTGGATGACTATAGTCGCTTATCTTGGGTATTCTTGTTAAAAGAACGTTCAGAAATTAATATCGTTGTCAAGAACTTCTTTCATTATGTCAAAATTTTCTTCTCTACTACCATTAAAATCTTTCGTTATGATAATGCACTGAAATTTACTCAGAATAACTTGATAAGCTTTTTTGCCTCCCAGGGAACCATACATCAAACATTTTGCCCATATACATCCCAACAAAATGGGGTTGCTGAAAGAAAACTGAGACACCTTCTTGATATTACTCGATCCTTACTCACCCATATGAATGTTCCCAAGATATATTGGGGCAATGCTATACTTACTGCTATTCATCTTATAAACTGGGTCCCCTCTGCTTCTCTACATGGCTCCACTCCCTTCAACTTACTATATCCCAAGGAGAAACCTTTCCCTCTGCCCTTACAAATTTTTGGATGCACAGTCTTTGTCCATAATTTCCATAACACGGACAAATTATCTGCTCGTGCTATAAAATGTGTTTTCTAGGGTATTTTCAAACTCAAAAAGGATATATATGCTACGATCCTACAAGACATCGTTATTACGTTTCTCTTGATGTCACCTTCTTTGAACAAAACAGCTTCTTTACTCAGACAGTGTCTGATATTCCCCTAAAATTCTCCCTCCACCAATTCTGTATAAAAGAAGAACTGTGTCTAATCCTGTTCAGGTTCTTTTACCTATTCCACTGTTGCAGGACACTCCACCATCTTCGAATGCTCCCACCAATGCTACACCGAATAGTCCTCAGGAGTTACCGATCGCACTACGAAGAACAAAGAGGCAATGTACACTTCACCCAATATCTCATTTCACCTCTACTAGTGGGTTATCTTGCTCTGACAAAAGATATGCAGATGCCATAATGGCTATTTCTGTTCCCAAAGATCATCATAGTGCATTACAAGATGAGGGATGGAGAATGGCAATGAATGAAGAAATGGAAGCATTACAGTCTCGAAAAACATGGGACCTTGTCAAATGCCCTCCTGGATGTAAACCAGTTGCATGTCGCTGGATCTTCACTACAAAGCAGTCCCCTGACGGTTCTATTGATCGTTTAAAATGCAAGACTTGTAGCAAAGGGCTTTACTCAAACATAAGGGGTAGACTACTTTGAAACATTCTCCCATGTGACTAGAATGGGATCCATACGAACTATCATCTCTGTGGCAGTGAACAAAGGGTGGCCTATGTTTCAGTTAGATGCCAAGAATGCGTTTCTATTTGGAGAGCTTGACGAAGAAGTCTACATGATACAACCCCCAGGTTACGAAGTCGATGGGGAATATGTATGCCGACTTCACAAAGTTATCTACGGACTAAAGCAGAGTCCAAGAGCTTGGTATGATAGACTGAGTACAGAGATTGGCACCATGGGCTTCCAGAGGACTACATATGACTATTCGGTTTTTGTCAGGAGGCGACAAACTGGTGTTGTAATTCTTGTTGTATATGTAAATGATATGATTATTACTGGAGATGATGACCAAGGGATACTAGAAACCAAGGCTTTCTTGCAAAAAGTACTCGTCACCAAGGATCTTGGACAACTTCCCTATTTTCTAGGCATAGAAGCTCTACGTACTAAGAAAGGCTTACATATGTCACAGCGGAAATACTGCCTTGACATACTAACTGAGACAGGACTACTTGGTGCAAACCCTCAGGAATTCCAGCAGATCCTAGAAAACATTCTGCATCCATGATCCTCTCTTTGAAGACACTACACGATATAGGAGCCTGGTTGGCAAACTTCTATATCTTACAGTTACTAGACCTGATATATCTTATGCTGTAAACAGAGCCAGCCAATATATGGAGAAACCATGCTACAGCCATTGGCAAGATGTACTTCAAATCCTTCGCTACCTAAAAGACTCGCCAGGACGAGGAATCTTCTATGGGGCAAATGGTCACACAAATCTTACTGCATATGTTGACGCCGATTATGCAAGCTCTCCTGAAGACTGCCGATCTACAACTGGATATGCCATGATGGTAGGAGGAAACCTGGTTAGTTGGAGAAGCAAGAAACAAGCAGTTGTTTCAAGATCTAGTGCTGAAGCTGAATATAGAGCAATGGCTCAGGCTACATGTGAGATCACATGGCTGCTCACTTTTCTACAAGAACTAAATTCTGCTACATCCACTCCTATTCTCTTGTACTATGACAACAAATCGGCTACCTACATTGCTACCAATCTTGTGTTCCATGAGAGAACAAAACATATTGAGATTGATTGACACTTTATCAGAGATGTTGTACGAGGAGGGAAGATAACCTCGTCGCACATTCCAACAGATCTTCAACTTGTTGATATCTTTACCAAGGCAGTAACTAAGAAGCGGCTTTCCTGGATAACTTCCATGTTGGGCATGATTGATGAATATGCTCCAACTTGAGGGGGGTGTTAGAGATTACCGTATATTGTTGTTTCTTTATTTACCTCTATTTCCTTGTGCATTGTTTCCCTATGCATCATTGTTTCCTTATGTATTGTTTCCCTACGTAACCCCACAGGGGTATTTGTGTAAGTTCTCCTCTGAGCACCCTAGGGTTTAGTCCTATATAAGGACCCCTAGACCTCACAGAATAAACACACAATATTCTTCTCTTCTTTTCTCCACAGGGCTAACTTCTTTACTCGCATGCATTCATTATGCGAGAACCCTTACAAATTTTGGACTACATCCGGAAAAACTTCAATCAATTAAAAAAAGTTCACAACAAAAGCAAAAATATGCGAGCAAACAACAAGGCAATCATAACATATTCAAAGACAAATCCAAAAAAGTTGCATTAAAAATTAGAAACTGAAGAAGCATAGGAATAGAAGAGAACCTCGGCATGGATGTATTGCACATCCCTTACTTCAAATGCAGAAGCATTCAGGCGTTCTTCTCCTTCAAGAATTGCATGAACATTAACTGCTAAATTTTCCTCATAATTAGGGGGGCAAACAGCCGTTAAATCAATATCTCCATCAGGAAGGTATGTCTTTAGTGGAACTGATCCAAATGGAAACACCTGAAATTAAGACATGTTAGTATAAAAACACTTGCAAAGGAACCGACTCAAAACTGCATACTTTCTTCTACTTCCAAGCACCTAAAATGCTGCAGAACATACTAATGAAACATAGTAGAGAGCATAAACCGACATGAGGATGAAACCTACTATATCATGCCAGCATAATGCAAATTAACGAACGTGACAAATATAGTAGGTGGAGGAACTGCATACCATTTATAAAGATGGATTCAAAACAGATTATTTCTAACATATGGTCAATAAATATATGAACATTAAGAGATCAACAAATGCAAATGTTCATGTACATCATACTCTAGTTGGAGGCAAAAGATGGCAACTTAATAGCTTTGATATTGCATATCACTCTTTTTTAATGTTTTTAATATAATAGATATAGGCCTATAAAAAGATCAACCATGAAATGAGAAGTGGAAAACATTCCAAGAAATAATATTATTGCAAATAAGAACCATAACAAGTTACTGACAATTTATGAAAAGCAAAAGAAACTATACGTAGTCAAAATGGCAATCTAGAGCAAAATGAGCCAGTGGCAAGTAACAATATGAAGATGAAAGCATAAAAAGTAATGCATTGGTGGATTGTTTTGACGTAAAATTACAGTGGGCATTTAGCACGCGAATTCACCATCCACAACTAAATGACAGGTGTTAAGAGATTAACGATGTATTTAGGGGTGTAAACGGACCGAACCTGAGCGAACCTATGTTTTTTAGGTTCGGTTCGTTTATTTAATCGAGCATAAACTTGTGTTCAGGTTCGGTTCGTTTATTTTCGAACCGAACCCGAATCGAACCTCTTTTTAAACGAATCGAACCTTAACGAATATCGAACTTAAGAATTCTCTAATAAGAGGGAGTGAAAATAAGAGAAATGGAAATATATATGTGTATTTACAGTTAGAATAAATATTCATTTAGTTTTTTTCTTTATCGAACTCATCTTCATCTTTTGAAAAAATTAGATTAATTAGGATTCGTCTCTTTGAAAAAAGTATAATTATAATATATTTTATATCTATTCAGATGGAGATAAGGAATAAGAATAATGCGGAGATATTCGATAAGTAATGTTTGTACTTGTTCTGTTGATTTGAAGATGAAGAAGGGAAAAGTACTAGACCATATATGATAGATGTCGTAAACATGATGTGACTACTTATTTTTGGATAGTTTATACCGAGATAAAACTTAGTTATCCCGTAAATATCTAGTTATCTCTAGATAAATTCACTTACCCTAGGATAAAAACCACTTATCTCAAAATAAGTTCACTTCTACGGATAAGGATTTGTAAATATGTACATGTGTATGTTTATCGAGCTTTTAACGAATCGAACCTGAGCGAACCTATGAATTTTAGGTTCGGTTCGTTTATTTAATCGAGCCTAAACTTGTGTTCAGGTTCAGTTCGTTTATTTCCGAACCGAATCTGAATCGGACTTTTAGCGAGCCGAACCTGAGCGAATATCGGACTTGAGAATTTTCTTACACTTCTAGATGTATTAGACATATTGTTATAGAAACCATTTATCCATCATTGTTGCACTACTTATCCATCACTGTTGCGCGGTTTAATCTACGTTCATGATTATAGCTGTGATTTGTACTGCTGGTTTTACTTCAGAAAAATCCCAGGCAAAAGCATGCGATACTTAGGTATGTCCTCTTCTAGATGAAGTTGACAAGAGATATTTTTTGAGGCAAAAAAGATGGAAACACACTAAATTATAGGAGAAATAGAGATGTTACCTAACAGGAGCTACGACTCGAGAAGAGTCCTAGCATGGATAATTACATTTTCAGGATAAATATATATTAAATTATAGAAGAAATAGAGATATTAGCTTACAGGAGCTATGACTCGAGGAGAGTCCTAACATGGATAATTACATTTTCAAGATAAAAATGATCCGAAGCAAAGATAACACCATTTCTAATCGTCCAAATTGCCCACAATTACATCCTTAGTGGAGCGAAATCTGGCAACATAGAGTGTATCCCAGGAACTCATATATAGGAAAAGTATGGCCTCTTCTAGATGAGCTTGACATAAGATATTCTTGAAACACACAGTATATAGGAAAAGTATTGATGCAAACAATTAACCCCCCCCCCCCCCCAAAAAACCCATCATACTGCAGAGATATAAACATTGGTGGCTTGGAGGGTTGTCTACAAGAATCTGGTCAAATTGATGAGGAAGATTCAAAAGTGATAATAATAATTGTTAGAAATTGGAATGCGGAAGTGAATTGATAAACAGAGCATAAAGAACAGAAAGATAAAACATGAACTCATGGATTTTACGTGGAACCCCGCTCTATAAGGAACAGGATGAAATAATGGCAGAACGCCTCAAGTGGCCGATAGTCTATTGCTTTTCTCATTGGATACAATGGGTGTGGGGGTCTATATATAGCCCCCACTGAGTCTCCATATCCCATAGATGGTAGATGTAGGACTAAACTCTGGATGGGGTAAATGGATCCTGGAGAGATCCCTTTACCCCTCTCTCACATAAGTGACGCATACAACTTATACTCCAACACTCCCCCTCAAGCTGGAGCATGTGATGCTCAGCTTAGACAAAAAGAAAAAAAATCTCAACCTACGCTACGTAACACTGCAGACAATATCAACTCAATGTGCACAACTGTGTTTGTTGTTGAGGACGTTGCTTCTCATGACGTTCAGGTGAGGAGGACAAACGGGTTGGAATGTGAGTCAATTGAATCTTCTCGTTGGAGAGCATGTGCTTTATATTGCGCATGTCAGAGTCACTGCACTGAAGAATGAGTCCCTACATGGAGAACTATGGCCCGCCGCAACATGTGGACAACTGCTCCATCTCTGAAAAGGGTTTAACAAAGAGCGTCGCTAATTATCCACACGCAGATCTCTGAAGATGGGTCTCTCTCATAGGGACCTCAAAGTGGATTCTCTCATAGGAACCTCAAAAGGATCTCGTATTGGAGTTCACAAACACTGGATAATGGAGTCTAAAAGGTCTCCGTGTCAGAGAACTGGGTCTCTCCCATCTGACTCAGAGAATGGTACTCTACTCTGGAGTCCCTATGAAACTACGTGAAAACCCTAGACAACATGGCATACGGAATGTGATCTCTACTATGAAGTCCCTATGGATCACGAAAACTTTGGTCGACCAAACAAGAGTGATGGGAACCACCGATAATGATGGTAAACATGTGTGCATCTGAAAAGACCGCATACATGTGCGTGTTTGAAACTGAGGAATCGGAATCTGACATCGAGTCTGAAATTGCACTGTAGAGTCTAAACATCTGGCTGGTCTGGAATCTGGAAAATCTGAATCTGGAACCTAACATGTGACTCTACACAATACTCTCCCCCTTTCTCTCATACATGTCGAAAATCAATGATATCGACAAAGTTGGGAAAATACAACAAAGATGGGAAAAATATAAATATCAATAGGCCATCACATTTTTCTCAGCTTTTCTCAATCAATTTTCTTTTTCCTTTTTTTAAATCATTTTTTTGCGACTATTTTATCCCTTTTTTTAATAGCTGTCACTTCTTTTTTTCAACTAAACCGTTCATTTTTTTATAGCTTTCCTCACTTCTTTTTTTAACAACTTTCAGCATATTTTTAAACTAGGCCCATCTCCCTTTTTTTGTTTGACCCCGTTTTTCTCAAACACGACCTACATGGGCTCAAAATTCTCAAGCATTTTTTTAATACCCGTAGCCTTGCTTGGGCCTGAAACAAAAAAGGTCTAATTTAGGGTTCCCATCGGGGAACCTCTCTAGAAATACCTCTGCCCCTGGCAGGGGTCCTCTGTTGTCGCTGCCTATGGAGCACGAGGAAAAGGAGGACCCTGCTTGGCAACCGCCACCCTGGAGGAGAGCCGCATGGGGCTCTCCCGTTGCTACTAGATAGGATGAAGGAGCATGCCATCGCTTAGAAGAGAAGATCGGATGGGAGAGCGTGCCATCGCCTAGAGCGCTGCCTGGGGATACGACGCTTGGAGAAGAGGATGACAATGCACGAGAGAAGAAGGTACTCCCCGTCGTAGGGGGCCTTACTGTTGTGGAGGCGCCTTGCATGTGATAGGGCTCCTCTGCCTGGAGGAGCACGTGACTGTGAGAAAAAAATATGCGACAGACGATGGCTTCCAGGCATCACCACCGCCTGGGACACGGGCTCGCACGAGTCGAGATGCCCTCGCGTACGAGGAGCTTTGTGTGAGCGATTGTTCTGCTTGCTCCAGCTAGGGTTCCACCGATGGAAACCCTTCCGCCTGGAAGTGCTAATCGGAGGAGAACATACGATGGAGGGCTCGAGCTCTCGCCTCCTCCTGAAGCTGCTCTTTTCTCACCATCGCTTCTGGAATGGAGATCGAGAGAGTCGTCTGCACGCCAATTGAGCAGAAGGTTGCGCACCAACATGAGATGCGACTAGAGTTTCGTCGTCGCTAGCCCACGAACGTAGATCTAAGGTTTCAGAAAAACCTAGAGATCTTATACTTGATCTTGAACAAAACTCGAATACGAATAATAATATTCAATCAAGAAACACGTAAGCTTTGATAATCGAGTCTCAAACAGAACATGAAAATAAATTTCAAGAATAAATCTGCTAGAATCGAACGTGCTCTGATACCATGTTAGAAAATAAGAATGCGGAAGCGAATTAGATAAACAGAGCATAAAGAACAGAAAGATAAAACGCGAACTCATGGATTTTACGAGGAATCCTACTCCCTAAGAAACGGGATGAAACAACGGGAGAACGCCTCAAAGGGTTGATAGTCTATTGCTTTTCTCATTGGATACAATGGGTGTCCACATCTCACAGACGGTACATGTGGGACTAAACTCTGGATGGGGTAAATGGATCCCGAAGAGATCCATTTACCCATCTCTCACATAAGTGACGCATACAACTTATACTCCAACACTAAAGCAGTTTTCAGTTTTTGGCAATCTAAAGTGTCAGTTTTCTTCTAATATTTTATTTGTGGGGAGGGAGAGGGGTGAGGATTCAACAAGAAAGTATGGAGGCAACGATAAAAAAAGGAGTTGCCTGAAGAGTTTGAGTTACTTCAAATGCCATTGAAAATGATGTGCCTGAAATGAACATGGAAGAAAAGATGCTTAAAGAAAGACCAACAGAAATACAGTTTAATGATAGAACTGAAAAAAAACATCTTGACTCTGTCGTATTCCATTCCCTCTTTATAAACACCAAAACTATCGAGATGACAAGTGCAACAAAAGGCAACAAGATCCCAAATTTTTCAAGGTGTCGAGGGGCAAAAAAGGAACCTCTCCACTGCATCAAGGTGATAAATCATACATTGGAAAAAGAAATATACGAAAATAAACAGTTATAAATGTTGTATACGGCACATGAGTCACTACACAGTTATATAATATATACAGGTCATGGTGTATAACTTATTGCATGATGGGGCGATGTCTAGCATTGTAAAGCGAGCCCCAGAAGCTCGTGAATTCATTAAAGGAAATCCAATCCGTTCCCAGCATCTGTCAAACCATCTTCGTCTTCTCACGGTTGGGGAAAAGGTGATCCATGGACTCTGTAGCGTCATCACAAATAGGACAAGCATTGGTCCTCCTGCACCCACCAATCTCTTGTCAAGATTCGCCCCCAATGCAACAACTACAAAAAAAATCTTGATGTGACAAGGCACCTTCATGTTCCAAACCAATCTGCGGTCACGAACAATTTGCTCAGGAGTCGGTTCTGGTGGCTTATCTACTGCTTTGTAGGCATGCCTTGCTGACAAAACTTACAAAACCGAATAATTCTGAATAGTCGCCCGAATACTGATTATTCTCTATTCAGTGACCTCCCTCCGACTGAATACCAAATACCGTCTTCTGCAACACTGACCATAGACATACCGATGCACCTCTCTGGACCTCCCTTTGCAAACAGGACGGTGTCATCCTCACACTGAAGGATGAGAATTGAAATCTCCCCCTTGTTGTAGCCACTACAAATGCCACCAGACACTGCACGATCCATCATAACCGATAAAGCATCAGCCACAATTAAAAACAGCAGAGGGGCCAGTGGGCACCCCTGATGCACGCCTCGATGTGGCTGGAAGAAGCCCCTTTTTGGTGGGCCATTCATCATCCGAGAAACCTCTCCTATAGAAAGAAGTCTACATAAATAGCTCGTCAACGATATCATATGCTTTTGAGAAGTCCACCTTCCAAGCTACTCCCTTTGCTTTCCTCCTCTTCCTATTCACCACAATCTCAGAAGCTAGGATAACATTTCCCATCAAATGTCGTACAGGCAAAAAAGCACTATGAGAAGATGAGTTTGTTCAGCACCCTCTCAAGCAATTCACCAAACACTTTGCCACAATAAGGTATATTGCATTCGAAAGGGTAATAGGATAATAGTCCTCCACCCTGTCGGCTACATCCTTCTTTGGAGAAGGAAGATCAGCGAACGGTTGAGGCAATCAAATCTGAATTACCCTCAGCAAATTCACCAATCAAGTCCATCACCGCACACCCCAACTAAGTCCCAGAACTCATGGAAAAAAACATTGGGAAACCATGCAGACCTGGACACTCAGCTAGATTTAGTACAAACACAACCTCGCGAACCTCCAGCAGCTCAAATCTCTTCATCAGCACATCTTCCTTCAGAGTGAAAATGTGCTTAACACCCAATCTCATCCATTTGGACCCACCGTGAGGAGCCTGCCTACTCATCTCCTTGAAATAATCCATCACTGCCCTTGTAATCTCAACCTCATAACTGAATGTTTCATCTCCCACATCAATAGAGTGAATGAAGTTCCTCCTCCTTCTGTTAGCAAACCGCATGAAAAAAAACACCGCATGAAAAAATCAGGTGTTCGCATCCCCCAACTTCGGTCAATGTCTCTACTCCATTTCTCGCTTCCTATCCTCGTCCTCCAAAATCCTTTGCAATATACAACGGCTCTCGAGCTCCTCCACCTCCAACTCACTAACATCCTCCAGCAAGTCCAGTCTCACCATCTCCTCCCATGCCTCGCTCATTTGTCGTTCCCTCACCAAGCGGGATTCCTTCCTAAAACCAACCAACATTTGCCCCAACGCTTTCAACTTCTGAAAAAAAACCTCACAATAGGTGAGCCGCTTACATCTAAGTTAGACCAACACGAAACCACCATGTCTTGAAACCCATCCTCTAACATCCAACAATGCTCAAACCTGGAGTAAGATGAGTATCATCTTCCACTGCAAGTGTCCAAACACAGTGGCGTATGATCAGATATCGAATGGGGAAGAGAGATAACACAAGCTAAGTAGAACCTCTCCTGAGCCTCAACTGAAAGCAAGAATTGATCAATCATGTGCCTCGCTCCTTTGTCGTTCCCTCAACAAGCGGGATTCCTTTCTAAAACCGACCAACATCTGCCCCAACGCTTTCAACTTCTGAAAAAAACCTCACAGTAGCCGAGCCGATATCCAAGTTAGACCAACACGAAACCATCATATCTCGAAACCCATCCTCTAACATCCAACAATGCTCAAACATGAAGTAAGAAGAGTATCATCTTCCACTGCAAGTGTCCAAACACAATGGCGTATGATCAGATATCAACGGGGAAGAGAGATAACACAAGCTAAGCAGAACCTCTCATGAGCCTCAACTGAAAGCAGGAACCAGTCAATCCGTGATCTAGACGTTGAATTCCTCCATGTGTACTTGCAATTCCTTAGTCAAAAAAAATGTGTATTTGCGATTCCCCACATCGAAATCCTTTGGGCCAAGTTCCTCCATTATATCAGCGAACATCTCAAAGCCAGGATCCTGTGCACCTCTTCCACCCGGCATATCATCCGAATATATCGTGACATCCGCCTGCAATACAGGCCTCATCCTCACCTCCCGCAACTCCACCCATAAAGCATAATTATGTGAGTTACCCGAAGCTCCGTAGACTAACGTAACAAGTAGTCGTGATATATCCCTCTTGCTAATCGGGACAACAGATACCGAATGTACCAAAATCACCCCGTCCATCGATTCAAACAAGTTACCATTCCATGCGGCCAAAATCCCTCGTGCACTACCTACCGCGGGATAGGCCTTGAACTCTGTGAGATGGGCCCCAGAAGTTGAGTTCCATCGCAACGAGTTCCATCGTTCAATTTTTGTTTCCTGTATACACACTAAATCCACCCTCCATGCTGCAAACATAGTGTTGATTGCCAATCTTTTTTTCGATAGACCCTGCAACGGACGTTCCAAGTTAGGCACTTCATTGGGATACCATGCGCGTACCCTTGTCACATGCACACCCACCATTCTTGCTACTTCCCCCTTATACGCGTTATCCGACTTGAGGTCTTCATCTCCAGTACGAACATCAATTCCCTCCTCTATGTTTTTGTTGGCAACACAGTCTGTCCCTTCGAGGTTAAATCTCTCTTCAACCTCCGACGATGGCCTTCCCTCGATGATCAAATCCCCTCTCCATGACCATCAAAAACTCTCGCCTCATCATTGGTTTCCAGCGACCTGGTCTCAAATCCAGAGGATTCAGCCCTCCTCTTTCGATAGAAATGGTGTTCTTTGCCCAAGGAACATATGTCATCAAAGATCACTATGACATTGATCCCATATCCCATCAGCCAGATTTCCCCTTCATCTTCTCATGGAGAATCCCTGCGATCAACCTCCATACCCGAATAGTTCCCCGATTCGGAGTGCATATATCAATACGTCATTCTGGAGTCCTCCCACCTATCGTTGTCAGCACGCAGACCTTCGGGTCCCCATCCACCGTGGACAAAGCACTCATCCGAGGATTTAAGTTAAGGGTCAAGGCTGCTCGGGAGGAGGCCTTCCTAGTGCATTCACCAACCTCTGGAGATCTCCCAGGAAACCTCATCGCGTAGATACCTATTGTCGGGTTGGTCGGAACTCCTAGATCCAAATCTAATAAGAAACCAAGATCCACCAGATGTGTGCGCTTGAGCAACAGAATCCAAACAAGGAATCTACACCCACCTAAGGATCATCCTCAAGAACATCAATACTCATATCCATAAGATCAGGTATTGAAGCATTAGGGAGCATCGGGTGGTGCATCCGCCAGATCCTCCAGCACAAAAGAAGGCTCAAGAACAACAAGATAAGGAAGGCATTCGATCAACCAGAGACGAAATAATGTTCTACCAACATCATGTACGACCTCAAACATCTGACCAGAGTAGCAGCCTTCTATCGCAATCATTGCATCAATGCCTTCTCCTAACTTCATACCATCAAAAATGATCTCAACCACCTATGTCCCTCTAGTCGGTGCACCCTGGAAGGAGTCCAAGCAAAGAGAAGTGAGAAACATGCCCTTGAAACGAAAAATGCGATAGGAACCATATGCCACAGCACTATCCCCACAATGGGGACATCTCCACAAAACTCCAAACTCCTCATCATCGACATATAAGGGTGTGTTTGGTAGGTGGGTTACGGTGGGTTAAACTGGTAGAGGGTAACCTGTTTTTGGATTTTGGTGTTTGGAAAGAGGGTTAAACTGGGGGTGGGTTTGAAGTGGGTTTGGGGTGATATGATTGTATTGAAGTTTGAAAAAGTGAGTAGTTATTGTGATGTGATTGTATTGAAGTTTGGAAAAGTGAGTAGAAGTGGAGTAGTTTATAATTTTTATATGATATGATGGTATAATATATTATTTTTTGATAGGATTGATGATGTAAAATTGATTTATTTAATTTTTTAAAAAGGGAATAAAGTGGGGCCCACGGGGAGAGAGGGGATGTGGGTTAAGGGGGGTAAACTCCCCCAAGGGGAGGGTAACCCAGTAGCCAAACGCTACCTAAGAGTATATCCTCCCTGGAAGGTTGGAAATGGTGAGCCCACATAAAAAAATCGACTCAGGGTCTAGAGAGACCATGTCTCCAATAATAGCCATCAAGGAGAAATGTTTGAGGCATCTCTCAACCTCCACCACAATCTCACTACAGACGCAATCAAAAGATGAGAATGTAGAGCCTTCGACGCATCAACAGTCTCCTTTCGATGCTAATGGGTCAAGTCAGGAGGATATGACTTGCAACATGTCATTTGTGTAGTAACCGTAATGTCAAAGTGATGCATCGTGGTCCCCGCTATCCTCGAGGAGAGAACCTACCAAGGATGCCACACCATGCACATCTTGCATTACCGACATCAATGACCTCAAGCGTCGCACTTGAAACATCTAAACTACCGCATAGAAGGTGTCATATTAGGCTATCATAGAGACCTACGACATTGCATTGTCTCTCAGTCTCCTCCAACAGGTGCAGTTATAGCAGTAGAAGAAGAAGATTTGGTCCTTAGTAAGTTACGGAACTCAGAAGGCACAAAGCCAACCCGATAAAGGAGGGGGTCTAGTCCGCAGAATCCCTTTTGATAATACACGAGCATCCAGGAACAAAGACCCCTTGTTGAAACAATCGATGCTTAGTATTGAATCTGCCAAGTGATTCGAGATTCAAGTTATGTATACTACGCCTGCTCCCACTTCCGCCTCGATCTCTGCATCCACTCAATCTCCGGCTTCTTATCCTCTTCAAGAATAATATGATTTTGCTCGCATCTCCATTACCCTCTCCTCCTCCAACAACTCCATAGAATCCTCCAGACGATCAAGGCGCACAATCTCTACATGTGTCACATCTTATGTTTGTGTCTGAGCTCTCGTGTCTATGTCCTAAACTTTATAAGCATACTTCGAATGGCTCTAAGCAAGTCAATCATCCTCCTCGAAGCATACCCATCCACCTCATGACCCTGTGCGTATCTCGTGTCCTTCTCATGCCTACAACCAATAGCGCTCAAATAAAAAATACTACCAAGATGTTGATCGTCACCTGACACCCAACAAATCGATGTAGTTCGAGAATGTGACCAGGGTAGGACCAACAACACATATGCTAAGCGAAAACTCTCAAGGAAGCCCATAGACAAGGTTTGAAAAAGCGTGAAGCGGTCCGAGGCGTTTTTTCCCGAAATTGAGGCAAGGGCATAAGCCTTGAGGCGGTCGAGTTGAAGAAAAAAAACAAAAGTAAAATACCTTAAAAGTATATAATAATATTAAGTTTTGCCAAAAACACATTAAAAAATAATTTCAGACTAGTAAAAGATATAAAACATAAGCGATGAAAGCATTGAAGTTCAAAAAAACTAACGATAAGCCACTAATATACGAAATATCAAGTTCTTACTTCAACGATTCTTTATGAGTATTGAACTAAAGTCTATAATTAAACCTAAAAGTACAATAGAAATCATATTTGTTAGTGTTCAAAGTAAAAAAATGTTGATATGCCTTGAATCTCAACCACATGTCTTGTTGGATGTAGTTGGAGAACCGTCATATGCATCTCATGCCATATCATACCCCAACAAGACGGAGGTATCACAACTCATACAGCCAAATAACAAAATTAAGTTGCAAATTTAAACTAATATAAATAATTTATTACAATTTAAACTCAAACCTATGTGCAATAGAACCAATATGTGTAGATGTATGATAAATTGAACATGATGTATACAAGATCATTGAGCTTCGCTTGTTCCAAGCAATCTTTTCTTTTTTGCTTGGAGCTATATATAGAAATACGCAACTATGCAAGGTTTAACATGAAAACATAAACACAAACATAAAAAAATATAATGCTTAGGTAAAAATATGGTCAGGCGCAAAGCAAATAACCAAAAAGTAAAAAAAAGCCTCCAGCTCGAGGCGTATGCCTCTGCCTCGTGCCTCGAACGCCTTAAACCAGGTCAAGGCATACACCCCACCCAGAGGACATGAGGCGTGAGTCTCGGAGCGATTTTGGCGCGCCTCGTCTCGAGGCGTACGCATTTGCACCTCAAGGCAACGCTTTTTAAAACTATGCCCAAGAGCCACGGAAACAATCCATGACCTAGATGAATTGTTTCTTCAAGTGTACCTCGACTTTGTGGCATCCAAACCTTCCATCCCCAAGTCTCCTACAAAGGCCACAAACAAAGGAGAGCCATGGTCCATTCCACTCTTATCACGCGAGCGACCCATGGCAATAAAGCAGCGTTCAAGCCATCGCTTGCAACCCAAGATGGATCCAAAAATAAGCTCGTACCACTATAAGCTCGTACCAACATAAGCTTCTCCCACATATAAATCTTTGGGGTGGACACCATTGAGTGTCTCCCCATGTTTTTGGCTTAAAAAAAAACATATCTGCCAAGGCTGAGGCCCTAGACAAACCGTTAACTATGGAAACCAGTAAGTAGAAACTACTTGAGATCCTCCGTAGCACAACGAATACAACATGTGTATCGCATACCAAATCCATCAACTTTGTTAGATCGCCATTCCACCCTACAACTATGGCAATCGAAGCACCCATGAAAAGCATCACTCGAGAAAATTGAGAACCAACCACCTCCTGCTAAAGAAAATTGTCCCAAACATCCAACTTGTCTTTCGCAAACGAACAATATCTATCTTCTAGGTCTCAGGCAGTAGTTCAACTACCCTCCTTTTATTCGGCTACTTCATGCCCATGACATTCCAGGAGACAAGCTTCATCATGCAAAAGCGGGGTGCGCCCCAACTAGCTTCAGTCCAATGCAGTTAGTGACCATTTTACGCTTCTCCACAATCCTCTCAAGGCCCTCACTCCCCTCAGGATTGTCACCTACATTGTTGTCATCAACAGAGTGTGCCCTTATGACCAAACACCATCATCGGCTCCAAGACTGCAAATCTCCCCACAAATGACTAAAGGCTAACGACAGTATAGGCGAGCAAACCCCTTTAAATGATCCACCTTGCAAATTGATAGAGCAAGCGGTGCTGGGCATCTTGATCTCAAAACACGCCTCTTGTAGTTCTTAAAACATACTACATAAGAATCAGGGTTGCTAGAAGGGTATATCACAACCTCCAACAACTTGTCGCAATGCTCCAAGCTTAGCAACTCGGTAGAGAGGCCGAATTGGTTGGATCAAGTGCAGAATCCTGGATCCAAATCTAATAAGAAACCAAGATCCACCAGATGTGTGCGCTTGAGCAACAGAATCCAAACAAGGAATCTACACCCACCTAAGGATCATCCTCAAGAACATCAATACTCATATCCATAAGATCAGGTATTGAAGCATTAGGGAGCATCGGGTGGTGCATCCGCCAGATCCTCCAGCACAAAAGAAGGCTCAAGAACAACAAGATAAGGAAGGCATTCGATCAACCAGAGACGAAATAATGTTCTACCAACATCATGTACGACCTCAAACATCGGACCAGAGTAGCAGCCTTCTATCGCAATCATTGCATCAATGCCTTCTCCTAACTTCATACCATCAAAAATGATCTCAACCACCTATGTCCCTCTAGTCGGTGCACCCTGGAAGGAGTCCAAGCAAAGAGAAGTGAGAAACATGCCCTTGAAACGAAAAATGCGATAGGAACCATATGCCACAGCACTATCCCCACAATGGGGACATCTCCACAAAACTCCAAACTCCTCATCATCGACATATAAGGGTATGTTTGGTAGGTGGGTTACGGTGGGTTAAACTGGTAGAGGGTAACCTGTTTTTGGATTTTGGTGTTTGGAAAGAGGGTTAAACTGGGGGTGGGTTTGAAGTGGGTTTGGGGTGATATGATTGTATTGAAGTTTGAAAAAGTGAGTAGTTATTGTGATGTGATTGTATTGAAGTTTGGAAAAGTGAGTAGAAGTGGAGTAGTTTATAATTTTTATATGATATGATGGTATAATATATTATTTTTTGATAGGATTGATGATGTAAATTTGATTTATTTAATTTTTTAAAAAGGGAATAAAGTGGGGCCCACGGGGAGAGAGGGGGATGTGGGTTAAGGGGGGTAAACTCCCCCAAGGGGAGGGTAACCCAGTAGCCAAACGCTACCTAAGAGTATATCCTCCCTGGAAGGTTGGAAATGGTGAGCCCACATAAAAAAATCGACTCAGGGTCTAGAGAGACCATGTCTCCAATAATAGCCATCAAGGAGAAATGTTTGAGGCATCTCTCAACCTCCACCACAATCTCACTACAGACGCAATCAAAAGATGAGAATGTAGAGCCTTCGACGCATCAACAGTCTCCTTTCGATGCTAATGGGTCAAGTCAGGAGGATATGACTTGCAACATGTCATTTGTGTAGTAACCGTAATGTCAAAGTGATGCATCGTGGTCCCCGCTATCCTCGAGGAGAGAACCTACCAAGGATGCCACACCATGCACATCTTGCATTACCGACATCAATGACCTCAAGCGTCGCACTTGAAACATCTAAACTACCGCATAGAAGGTGTCATATTAGGCTATCATAGAGACCTACGACATTGCATTGTCTCTCAGTCTCCTCCAACAGGTGCAGTTATAGCAGTAGAAGAAGAAGATTTGGTCCTTGAGAACCCCCCAACCTCGAGAAAGCATCCAACATGGGAACCCGTGCATTCGACTCAGCCACATCAACGATCATAGGACCCCTCCCAACTTCACCAGCGGGCCTCATCACAGCACATTAGGGCACCTCCCACACACCCCTCCAAAACGTTTCAGACCTCCGCGCAGCAACCCTAGGTGACGTGCGACCCCTAGAGTAAGCCCCATATGACATTGTTGCTTTTTGATTCCATAGATAGGAGCAACGACTGTGTGACACCCATCCTTCATCGACAATCTCCCATAAACCCCGTTGATCTAGCTTGAAAACCCCTCTCATGCGATCACCTTTGCATTCCCCTCTCCCCACTCATTCTCATATCTCCTCCTAGCTCACATATGCATATGTATTAACTAGCTTGCATTCACTATCTAGTACTCTTGCACAAAAGAGCAAAGCACGTTCAGATGTTTTTCCCTTGCATACTAAGGTTGTAAGTGTTGATATTTGATGTTGGTTCACCAATATAAAAAAAGGCATGTCAAGGGAATGCCGACAAAGTATATGAATCATGTCAAATCTAACTAAAAGCAATTAATCTCAAAATAATAAAGTTTCTACTTCCCAAATGTACAAATAATGTATTTCTACTATCATCTTACATTTGGTGGTTCAAGAAAAGTCAATATGTAAAATCATGTAAACTTATTATATGAGAACATCATTACATTAACACATTATATAAACTTCAATATACTAAGCATGCATGCCACAAAATTATAAAATTTTTAACAAGAAATGACTAGTGATAAAAGTAGAAGGTTACGTAATGAAAAATGGCAAAACCTTCTCCTACTTTAAGAAGGGTCGACTACATGGATTCTTGTTCAAATCCATGTTGAAAGATCCGACTATTTTTATGCTGGTTGTCGGCTACCTAACGCAACTCCCACAAGGAGGGATTTAAACCCTGGTCTTTTGGGTTGTAGGCACAATGCACTACCATCAGACCATTAAAGTGGGTACAAAAGATTGCATAATGAAAGTAAGAAAAAAAACTAATATCCAATTAAAAACTAAAGATAAATATAAGAAAATAGAAGAACCAATAGCGACGGTGGACAACCATCCTCAGAAAGGTGCATCATCTCATGACATCTCCAAGTTTTAGGTATGTCGATAATAGTGGCATGTCCTCTCATATCACCCATATTGATTGATATTTTCGAGTATCTAAAAAGATGCTCCATAATTTATCGTATCGTCAAAGCAACCGACATATCGCTAGATAAGCCGCCTGCACTTGAAATGGGGGCACTCCACCCGTATCAATGCTGATAAAGATATAGAAGTGGCAATTGAAACTATGTTACAACAACAAAGCCTTTTCCCACAATTAAGTAGGGTTGGCTACATGAATTTTTTGCCTCCATTCATATCTATATTGGGTCAATCTAGAACTTATATCTAAAAAAACTAAGATCCCTTCGTATAATCGCATTCCAATACTTCTTGGATTGTCCTCACCCTCTTTTAGTTGGCTCAACATCCCAAAACTCGCATCTCCTAACCGATGCATCAGCTGACCTTCTTTGCAAATGACCAAAGCATCTTAAGCAGTTTTCTCGCGTCTTATCCTCAATCAGAGCTACGCCAACTTTCTTTCCGATTACATCATTCCAAATCCGATCTTTACGTGTGTGTCCACACATCCATCTTAACATTTTCATTTCTGCAACAATCATTTTCTGCACATGTATATGGTTCACATGCTAACATTCAGATCCACAGAGCATAACAGGTCTAACGGTTGCTTTGTAAAACTTTCCTTTGATTTTTAAAGGAATTTTCTTATCGCAGAGAACAGCCAAGCCGAGACTCCTCTCCACTTGATACTATGTTACATACAAAATTTTGTAGATTATCACAATCGAACTCAATGAAACAAAAACTAAAAGTGTATGTAGAGATCGTTGAGGATTTCACAGGAGGTGTTCTTCTGGAGGAGTTTTCCTCTTGTTAAGGAATCTTCCATTGAACGCCTTATATGGTATAAAGCTTCAATTGTAGACTTACCAACAAGAGACCAAACAAGTTATCTTGTTTGATTCCTTCAAAAAAGAATACATCTGATGTTCAAGCAACAATGCCTCGTATGAAATGCATGAAACCACATTACTGTGAACGTAAAAATGCAATACCATATACCTGTGTACCTCTATTTTTTGTATTCCATAACTAAAACTTGCAACTTTTTGAAAGCAGTTAGAAATAAAATATATAAATACTCTGAATGGTCAAAATGCCAATTATATCAATTAACCTCATGGAAGACTATTAACTCCGCTTATCCTTTAGATTTAAACAAAGGAAGTCAAAATCAATATCCTTTATCCCAAAAAGGTTCAACAATTCTGTAAAAAAGTAAGCAAAACTGTTGGATGTTTAAGAACCGGTTACATTTTACCTAATAACAACTAAATAGTTCACGCCAAAAGATGTCTTAATCCACTGCTCAGTTAGCGTATTTGTAAACTATTTACGGGTTGGCAAGATACATAACAAAATTATTGCAAGGGTATTCTGATCTCTCCCCACTTAAAGTGGGGAGAAGGCTTGGTTGTTGATCGTAGTGGTGACGGCATTGGTCAAATCCCTAAGTTGAAGGCAACCATCCTTAGTTGTCCACAGCAATTTTGTACCTCCAAAAAGCTGCTCTACAATTTTTTTCGGAAAAGCAGAAAGATGTTTATAAAAAGATCCAAACGATGATCATTAGATAATCATCCACTTAATTAAAGAGACCAAATAAGGTTACAAAGATACCCTTACAAACAAAAAGGTAAGCCTCCCCTCCCCAAGCAATCCAATAGTGTGAAATTGAGCGCAATATGTTTTCTATGTAAGGCCTCAGATTCCAACAAGCATCATTGCTCAAGAACCACAAGACCCAAATCTTTCCAACTAGTCTAGACCAATCATGCATTTTGATGAAGACAGCTCAGCCCCTCTTCCCTCCCTAAAAGTTGGCCAAAAATAGCGTTTTAACTTAGTTCATATATCCACTATATGTTTCCGAAGAAGATATACTTATCTGGACAAGAGACACACACATGCTTCAAAAATATCCTCAAAGGACATAAGCTATCTGACAGGGAAATCGTCAAAATCTACATCTAATGGTTCCTCACACGATTATAGATCATAACAAGGAAAGATGTTGAACTATTTGAACTTCATCAAGTTAATTTAAAACCAATGCTCCTCTTTGTCCCTCGAGTTCACAAATACTTCTTTATGGATTATAAAGTTGCATCACGTGAACAGATAAGTTCCCTGTTAAGAATTCCAGGATTCCAAACTTCCGAATTCAATGCATGACTTGAATGTTTGGAAGGGCCAACTGCAGGATCCTTTGACCACTGTTCAGATCTATATAAGGCTATTTATCCAAAAAATAAGACAGGTGTAGATGGTTGCCTTCATGTACTTTTATGGTCTTCTCCGAACACTTCTTGTAATGATCAGCATCCAACCTCTCACACCTTTGAACCAAAGTCTTCTATAATCCTATGTCACAAAATTATGACATTGCTTGAGTGCAAAGTAACATAGACAACACAAACCTTGTAATTCTAATCTCTTAATGAATGGAACCAACCATAGATCGGGCCCCATGTCACCAACATTGTATTAAAAGAATGACAATTTTGGCAAAATCATGTCCTCACTTATTCCCATCTCAAATAATGTAAACTTCATCTTCCAAGTTAACGACAGTCTGCTAAAAATATTAACTTAAAAAATCAACATATCCTGTCTCATATAGGGGACAAAAATAAATAGCTTCCAATACATGAACCTTTTTTCACCATGCAGAGAAGAAGTGCCAGCACATGTATGATTATACAAATCTTCAGCAGAGGTAGGGACACATAATCAACTTGCTAAGATTTGCTCGGAGCATCTGGCATCTTAAAATACACCTCGTAGAGAAGTGTCACTTTTTTTTACTAAGGTGGCACGGTGCTAGTGTGAAGGAAACAAACCAAGAAGCGGTGTGGTTGTCAAAATTCATTTTCTAGAGTCTCCCTTGCAAGATGGTGATGAGGCCTTAAATCTTGGCAAGATCATTTCAGTTCCTTCAATTATACCCATTAAACTGCCATAACAAGCTTTCACATTGAGGAGGTTCGCGACAGAAGAGTCACGACTCTACATGATAACATCTACAACCAATTGTATAAGCACCATATCCATCGAAAAGAAATCATCGCAGCTTATTTAACTGGTTGGGTGCTCCTTGAAAGACGTGTCAAGAAACCTGTGAAATGTACGGGTACAAGATACCTTATATTGTCCCAGATGATCTTACAAGAGATTTCACCAACAACATTCCTCGAAAAAGCAGAATCACATCTAAGCAGCCAGCATTGCCTTAACCTTACTATCAAACGGTTGATTCCTTTCCCCGGTGAGACAAACCAAACAATTAACAATATACATTATATTTGAAGCAGTTTGGTATCCTGCAGCATTAAGTATGAATCAAGTCATGTACAGTCATAGAATCGCAACAAGGAGATTTCAAGAAGAAGATCATTGTGCAATCAACAAAGAAAACCAAGTCATTGATTGAGAACGCATGAAACACGGCTGTAAAAACATATTTTGAACCATTCCACCTCGCTACCAAGACGAGTCCTTATCAGCCTCTGGACATAATCTACAACATCCCTCCTCCTCCCCTCGGACCTCCTCGTCGGTTGAATCTTCCATATGATGTCACGTGCCGCCCGCTCCGCTGCCCACCAGCTCTCAGCAGAAATCGACGACGGTAACGGGTTCGAAGGCTCCGAGAACAGCAGCGACGAGGACCCATCATTGCACCTTGCAATTCCATTGCTGTCTACAGGCGAACAAGCATGAAGGTCGCTCATCGCCGCCACAACCCACGTCACGGAGAGAACAACCGGTCAAAATCCCAAAAACCGGACCTTAAAACTCCGCATCTGGACGAAATCCGGAGCCAAAAGATTCGATTTTTGCGGTCGAGGCGATCGAAAGATGGAAACTTTGGGGGATGGGCGATGTGGGTTTGGATTGGATTGAGCGAAAAACGTACGAAATCGGGGGAAGACGAGGGATGGTGGCGGTGGTATGTGACTTTAGCGAGATTGGGGAGAAGGGTGGGGGCCCTTCTGTAGGTTTGCTTCACGGGGGATCTATATGTACTGCAGGTGCTCGTCTTCAACGCAACCACTCCCGCGGCTGTGTGCTTCTTAGAAACAGCGCATTTCTTGGCAACCCCCAACCCTTTTCCTTCTCCCAAGAACTGTTACTTCAAGATGGCGTGGACTCCATGTTTTCTTACTTCAAGATGGGTTTAGGGCATGAATGGACTTCCAAGGATAGGATCAAAACAAAATTTAAAGAAAAAAAAGGCAGGTTAACAATATGCTTTTGCATACTTAATTTGGCAATAATTGGGTATTAAACCTTGACATCTTATTTGTTAAGTACATATCAAATCAAGTATCAACAGTTAAAATTAAAAAATTGTAATATATATTAGCTTTAATGAATAAATACATGGGATTTAAAAGGATCATGGAAAGAAAATGGAAAAAAATATACCTAAACACTGGAGATATAATAAAGAGAAGAAATGTGCGAAGATGGAATCACGAGTTCACAAAAACATTCAAAAACTTTAAAATAATAATTCATACTAAAAATATATTAATTACACAAAAATCTCGTACATATACGTTTGTTCGGGAACATAGAGCCACGAGTTCACAAAAACATTCAGAAACTTTAAAATAACAATTCATACTAAAAATATATTAATTACACAAAAATCTCGTACATATACGTTTGTTCGGGAGCGCGTGCATGTAACTATAAATGCACATGCACATATATATAAATTCATATTTATAGATAAAGAGAATTGTATGTATGTAAACATATATATACATGTAAAAGAAAACACACGCATTCTTTTAAATATACATAGACACGTGATAATGTTATTCTAAACGATATGTTTTAATGTCGATTGTAGCACATCATAAATACAACTCGAAACAGTTTTAGATCACTCTTTCTTTTGACTTTATTGTGGTTGAAGGTTGAACTCATGATACCAACTACACAATTAAGAATGTGAGTGGAGTGTTTGGTGCATAGGTTTTCTCTATTTATATTTTTTATACGTATATATGAACTTTTGATTGTTTTTTGAGATAGGTTTATAGTTTTTATAGGAATGTTATACCTATACTATTTTTATAGTTCTTTAATTCTATGAATTGTTGTATTTTTATAAGCATTTTGTTTATTTTTATTTTTATCATGAACTTTAAATATTTTTATGAATTTTTAACATATTTTTCTCTTTATCTTTTTAGTTATTGATTTATTTAATAGATATAGTATTTACAAAAATTCAAAGTAAACATTATTGAAACGTCTACCCTCAAAAGATTTTTTATCACTCTTAAAGTATTATGATTAATGAATAAAATTATTAGATTGTTACTTAATATCATGTTATATCAAAGAGTTTATAAATAGATAATCATTGTGTATTTGTTGATAAAATGGATGCAAGTTACAAAGCATATTTTAGCCCTAAACTACGTTGAAAGAAGAAAGATAAACGTCTCAAGATCATAGCAAATGATTTGTTGAGCTACTAATACTATTATTTGAAGGCAGGCATCATCAAGTGACATCTCGCATTTAGCTTATTGAGTCAGATTGTGATAATATTAGATTTGGTAAGGTGTTGTAAAAAGCATTGTCAAACAACTCGCAAACACAATTTCATTAATGTTATATCAATAATAAGCCATATACATTGGTATACACTTCAACACACAAGTATTGCATGTATTTTAGTTAGTTATTGTTGCACCAATATATAACAGTTACATGCACTTGTATATTACGCTATAACGTTACATACATTGATATCTCAGTAATGCACTTATTTTTGCACAAGTACATAGCCATGTACACATGTACACTTTTAAATGTTAGAGTGTTTAACTTAATTGTTTCAATGCATCAACTTTTGTAATTGTCTTTGCGTCGGTACACATTTATGTACACATATACAAACTAGTGGTTGAATCTATTTTATAGTGTCTTTATATCTTGATGCACTTGGCCATCATTTTAGGGGTTGATACACCGGTACTTTGAGTGGAGTTCCAAGTTATTCTTGTTGATATATTTTTAATGAATTCCTATTATTAGGGCATCTTTAAGCATATAAAAAAACCCTACTCTCTACCATTGAAACACACAGTAAGAGCACATCTTATCTACTAATTATTATTCTCCCTATTCTTGTAGGAAAAATTTAGGTTCTCAAGAAGAGCTATAGCCAAGCAAGTGCTTTTATTCTTCACATTCTTCATGATTCTCAACTCTCGATCTCAAAAGCCTTCTGCTCTGAAGTCACTCTAAGTTTGCATATTTTTGCGTGTTTGCAATGATTTTATTAAATTACTTGTAGTTTACCTGTATTCTTGGTTAAAGGCATTATTGTGTAAAAACGGCTTTTTTTCATTGAAGTAAGATGAAACTTTGACGAGCTTGTGTACCTTAAGGCATTTTTGTGTGAAAGTTTTCTTCTTGCATAGAAGATAAATTCATTTCATATTTCGTACCTCGTAAGGTGTTTTGTGTGAAGATATTTCTTCTTGTATATAAGATAAATACAAGTAAGTTATGTTCATTATAAATAACTAGGGCTACACCAAAAGAAGTTACTATAGTGAGTGCTTATAAGCCCTTGGTAGACCAAACTCAGGCACATAACATAGTCCAAAAGGGGGATAAAATGTATAAATCTTTGCACGTTATGGTTTGCTTGTTGTGGTTTTACTCTTTGAGCTAAATTATTTTTAAATTGATCATTATTCTGCATAAACGTTATTCACCCCCTCTCTCCAGTGTTTATTCGTTCAGTATCATAGAAATCCAAGTCAGATGGTCTCGAAATAACTAGTATTCTCCTACAACAATGAGCTCAACTGATGTTAACGACTGTGTTGAAGGATAGTTGTTAGACCCTGATTTTTTTACTCGGATATCCGACCAAACCTAAAATTTATTTAGGTCAAATATATGCAATATAAAACTTTGTTGAAAGTGTCTCATTGTCAAATTTTGAATGCATCTAAAATTTCCGAGCTTCGACTCTTGACAATGGAGATGTGAATGTTCTAGTGAAGAGGACTCTATTCTTAAAATTTGAATGCGGGTTAGGTATAGAGGGTCATGGATTCCTTAGTCCATCTTCTTCTTCCTCCCACCAACCTTCATATCCATCATCCTGGCTATTGGAAACTCGCCACAGGTCATCAAAATGCGTTGTTTACATTATTCTTGCAAGAAGATCTTGGGGAATACGAAAATCACCCTAGTTGAGTTCGAAAATAAGATCTTCTTTCTATAATATTATTATAATATATTATTAATTACCTTGACCTTCCCTCATCTAAAATTTGATCTATGCGGGTTAAAGGTGGTTCCATTGCTCATATCAACGAGGAGAAAATGTAGATTATAGAAAAATTACATGTAGATGTGTCTATGTGCTAAAGTAACATGGATTTTCAATATTCACTTAGTTTTGAAGGATATGAGGAATCCTCAAGAGCATCACGGAAGCGTGATGATCGCATCTTATGCGATCAGAGCGGCTAATCGCACTAGTCCTAGATGCAATGAAATTTAAAATTTTTAAAACATGAGATGAAACCACATGATCACAAGAACATTTCTTGGATTGTTTCATCTAACCACAAGGTATTAGAAATAACTCTTGAAGCGTGGTTGCGATCACTAGATCTCTAAAGCAAGAGATCCTCCTGACTCAAGTCCGATCTACGAAGATGGCACTTGCGGGCGTGATGATGAGACACGTGCTTCCTGCAATCCTCGATGAAGATCCAAGCCTTGAATCTCCTGATTTCGTCCAAAGAAATCCGACGTCTCCTTCTAGAGTAAGAAGCCCCAAAGAAGATGGAGATCCACGAGCAATCGAAGCGACAGCACGACGGCGTAGAAGCGATTGCTTTTTCCTCAAGAACACAAGGTGGACGGCCACCATTTGAGAGAGAGGGAGATGGCGAGAATGAGAGAGTAGACATGCACTTTGATGTATCTTAAAGAGGCTAGTTTTGCCCTCTTTATATACTAGTTTGGGAGTCCATGGATCACAATCCATGACATACACAAAATCAATGGTTAGATTGCTATGTGTATTTAATCAATGGCCATGATCATTGGTGTTCAAAAACAACAACATATTAATTTATATTAAATTAAATATATGTTGCATTATCATCAACATAATTTAATTCAATAAAATTAATTATTACAAGATAGTATGATAATTATTAAAAAGAGGATAATAACCCACCTAAAAACATGGGGAATCTCTTAATTATTTGCAACAACATTTATTGCAAATTTATCCACTAAATTAATTCCAAATTAGTTTGTGAATATTTCAATCATGCCATTGAAATATGTGAATCATAACTCAAATAAAATTGTAAAATACATTTTCAATTAATTGCTTAATGTGAATCCAATTCACATTAACAATTAAAAAATATTATTTACAAAGGTGCTCTCTCTAATATATTATAAATCATATTTATAATATATACACTGATATTATGGATAGCACTATCCATAATCTGCATATCCTTGATAATTAAATCTTATTTACTTATCTTGGATAATCATTCTCACAGTATGAATCCTATTCATATTGTTCTTTACAATTAAATCTCATTTAATTACCAATATCTTATTTCTTGGATACTGAATTCATCAAAGGAATTATTCTTGACCTTCAGAAATAATGTGCTTTCTCCGCAGATACTTGGAGATAAGGACAGGGTGATTGTATTGTTCCACATACAGTGACTTGGATGTTGAGATCTCATCTCAAATCCAGATCTTAAGTACCTCCCACATATGCTTGATTAAATCAAGACCGCAAATCTAATCTTCTCATTGCATCTGAATCTCATTTAGACCAATGTCCAACACTTAGACCAAGATCAGATTGCTTCTCTACTGAGAGGAGTCGCTAAAATTCAGACCTGTTTCATCACTCCCTCGGAATGGAAGCGTCATGGTTATACAATCTTTTATGGTCACATCACTCTCAGGTATTCCCAATACATGTACATCATGCATACTGGAATACCTATGATCAACCTGAAGATGTAGATCAATTTTACACTGTCTTCTTCAGGGTTTGATAACCAAGTTTCTCAATCTTGGTCATTGGGAATCGGTATCGATCATATGCTTTCCCAAAGCATATATCATACCTTCAAATTCTTGTCATGCTTCCAAAGTACGACGACCATGCATGGAATTTGATCGGTCCCAATACCTCATGAGTGAGCTCATGTCTTCTGATTCATAAGTGAACATGTATGATCCCTTTGAGAGATCGTATTACTCATATGCCCTTACATGCACACCAGCTCGTCGGTGTATAGACCTTGGTTAGGTCATCAACTTATTGGTCTGCCAAATGTACACACTCAGACATATAGTAACACATCTGTCTCCGGTCAGAGAATGTGTGCCTATGCTGTGACAGTATTCAACATAGGACTTAGGTTATCTCGATCTCGTTAAGTCAACCATTTGACCTAACTAATCTGACACCTTCGAATCACTATTCCCATGCAGAGGACCTGCATCAAGAGGTCGGTCAGATATCAGCCTCTGTGAGAAAGGATTGCCATCTCTCACTCAGGCTAGAGATCATCTCTTAATAATCATTTGACAGTGTTTGATGAGTCATCTATCTAACTCTTTAGATATTCATCCAAACACTAGCCTCTATGATTCATTTAATGAATCAACAGCTATATGATCATCAAGATGGTCATGGTACATAACCCTAATTGTACAGAGGGACCTTATAGTGCATTCATTCATTTAATTTCAGAAAGGGAGTGAAAACATCAATAACTTTTATTGATAAAACATATATATATTACAATAACATTTATTGTAAGAATGGTTCGCCTGGGGCTCACATGTCCAACAACCTCCCACTAGCCCTCAGAACCATTCAGGTACAATCCGTAAACCCATACTCATTACATGCTAGTCGAAAACTTTCTGTATCAGAGGTTTGGTAAGAGGATCAGCAACGTTGTCGACATAGGCCACCTTTGGTGACGATGATATCACCACGCTTTTGAATCTCCCGAATGATGTGATGTTTCCTTTCCATGTGCTTCCTCTTTTGATGTCATCTGGGTTCCTTTGCTTGGGCAATGGCTCCTGCGTTATCGCAGAGTAACGGGATGGGAGTATCAGAGGAAACCACGCCAAGCTCCAAGATGAACTTGCGCAACCACACCGCCTCCTTTGCAGCATCCGATGCGACAATGTATTCGGCTTCTGTTGTTGAATCTGTCATGGTGTCCTGCTTCTTGCTTCTCCAGATCACGGCACTACTGTTCAACAGGAATACAAACCCTGATGTCGACTTTCGATCATCAATATCCGACGGGAAGTCTGAATCAGTATATCCCAAGATTTGGAGATCACCATCTCCATAGACCAAGATGTAATATTGCGTCCATCTTAGATATTTGAATATGTTCTTTACTGCATTCCAGTGTTGCTCTCCATAGCAGGATTAGTAACGACTTACCACTCCCACTGCATAGTAGATGTCTAGCCTAGTACACATCATGTCATACATTAAGCTTCCTACAGCTGATGCATACGAGCATCCAACCATGGCCTTCTTTTCCTCAACACTTTGAGGAGCCATCCCTTTAGACAGGTGGATACCATGTCTTAAGGGGAGGAATCCTTTCTTGGAACTATCCATACAGAATCGTTCAAGAATCTTCTTCTTAATGTATCCATGTTGTGATAATCCCAATATCCTCTTTTCTCGGTTTTCGAACAACTTCAAGCCTAAGATGTAAGAGGCTTCTCCAAGATCTTTCATCTCAAAGGTAAGAGCTAGCCGGGCCGAGTCGGCCCATTCCTGAAATCTCTTAGCCCAAACCCGACCCGTGAGCAGACCGGGTAGACTGGACCGGCGGGCCTCGACCCATTGGTCAGGTCTATACGAAGGTATCTAAAGCATTCTAAGGAAACTATTATTTAAACTAAGGCTTTAAAAGAGTGTTTTGATATATAGGTATCTAAAACATTCTACCTCTAACTGCGAAGTTGTATTAAGATGAGATGATGAAAGTAAAGCATTCGATAAATCAGGGATTGTTGTATCATGGATATATAGCATGGTAATTTAATGTGGTAGAAGATCACGTGAAGGGTACATCATGAGATTGGCCCCAATCATGTGGGTTTAATTAGAAGTAATATACGTCATCAAATCCCTTGTAAAGTTGTATAAGGATACATCTGGTTAATCATCCATGGTTAATGTAGTGATCCCAATATATACATATTTACTAAATAAGCTCAACTAGATAACATCGGATAAAATCCCTTTGAATCGTGGATATTTGGATTGACGCAGAATAGATTCCCTTTAGTATAGTAAGTCTTGTAAGAGACCATATTGAGCATATTATGAATACGATCCAAGATTTTGGGCGGGATGCCATGATCTTTCAATTAATGCATGTGTGAGCCAGGTTAAGAGTATGTGCCCATGGGCATACACGACATTGTATGTCTGATGAATCTCGTATCCATCATGCTAAAAACTCCTTATTAAAATCCCTGCTTAAACAAGCCAATAAAAATATCCTCTAATTCTCTATTTTTATCATGTACCATATTGTGTATAATTAGCCTTTAATTATTTGCATTTAATTGCCTTTATTTTTCTGTAATTATTTTATCACTCAAAAACCCCTAAAAATTAGATAAATAAGTTGTCTATAATTCACTGACCCTTAAAAAGATAAAAAATACAAAAAAATCTGAAAACCACAAACTTGGTGTTTTTATCCCCTTAAAAATACCCCCAAAAATAGCTTTTGTACAGATGACCTCTTTTGGCTGTTTGCCCAACATAAAAGTTGTAGATCTCGTCGAGACGAACAATTTTCATGTTTTGACTTTTTCCTAATTCGGCCCCTAACTATTTCTTTTCTAATTTTCTTTGTATTTATTTTGTGAATTAATCTGATTGGGCCACGTGGCGCCCTCTGGGCCGCCCACGTGGCCCACTTCTCCTCGCGCCACCCGGCCCTCTTCTGGGCCGTTGGATCACACCAGTTCCGCCTCCATCCTAGCCCTCCACGACCGCTTCGCTTCCAGCCATTGGATCTGACTCCAGATCTAATCTCGGCCGCTACTTCGCGCCTAAATCTAAGCCCTCCGATCCGCTTCCTATCCCACGCCCATCCTTGCGCCACGTCTCCCCTCCTCCAGAGCCGCACGATGTCACTTTCATCGTACGGTGGCCGACGCTCCACGTCACCCCTCTAATCTCCACCGAACGATCCTATCCAACTCTCCATCACAACCGCTCGTTAGCGCCTAAACCCCCGCCGTAGGATCAGATCTTTGATCTGATCCCATCCCTCCGCCGGCGCACCCCTCCTGACCGTTGGATCGTACGATCCAACGGTCCAAAACCTGTCGTCAACCTCCGTAACCTCCCCCTTCCCCAGCCGTTTCACCTCGCGCATCCTCCGCACCCTTCCATTTCTAGCCGATGCTCCAGCCACCACCTCCTCGTCGTAACGCCACCAAAGACTTCTCCGTTCGACCAACATCCTCGCGCCACCTTCATCACTCGCCCCCATTAATCCTTTCGCCATTAAAACTCGTCGCAAAAACGCTCCACACCACTGTAACCCCCGACCACCTCCGCCTATAAAACGCCATCTCCGCCACCGCTGCACCTTGTCCACCATTCTTGGCCCTTACCCTAGCCTCCTCCGCCCCTCCGGTGACAGCGGAGGGGCGGAACGTCGAGGCGACGATGGGTACTCGCCGGTGTCGACCCTCGGTGCTCCGCCGCCGAGTAGCGGACGCTCCCAAGCTCCGCCGAGCTCGCTGGCTTGCTGACCAGCTGGGCAACGACCCCGGGGCTCTCCGAGCCTCATCCCAAGCAATCTCCGCCACCGGGTTCCCCTCCCCGATGAGGACCTCTCCCTCCGTGCTTTTTCTTGTCTTTTTCCGAATTACCCCGTCACCTACAGCCACCATCATCTTCATCTGACCTCGTCATCAGCTCCGCCCGACCACCTACATCTCCGCCCCATCTCCTCCTTCCTCCAGAACCCCCTCACATTTCGACCCAACTTCTCCGCCTTCACGGCGGAGGAATCCAACTGAGCCACCGCCTTCTCCATCTCCGACGGCTCCTCACCTCACTCCACTCTCACTCACTCACTCGCACGCTTCGGCTATCGCTAACCCCCTGCAGGTATCTTCAATAGCCGGATCTCTCATCGGAGCATCTTCGAGCTCATGGCCTCCGGCAAAAGCTCATCGACTTCACGTTCTGACCATGCCTGGAGCCTCGCCGGAGTTCCACCACCTTCGCCAGCACCCCAGTGACCCTCGCCGATCATCAGGCGGGCGACTGGCGCGTGGAGGAGCTCTGTCTACCCCGCCGGAGCCCCGCCTCCTCCGGTGAGCCGCGGAGGAGGAAGGAGCTACAGGTACCGTCCGATCATCAGGATCGGACGGTCAAGAGGACGCCACGTGGTGGTCCCGAGCCTCTTCCCCGAACTACAGGCTCGGGTCATCCGAGCCTAGAGCCGTACCACCAGATAGTGCCACGTGGACCGAAGCTGAGGGCTGACCCGAGCCTAGCCCCTCACGTGCAGAGCACGTGAGGTGTTGGGTAATTTGCATGAAAGACCCTGTGGTTCATGGTAATTGCATACAGGTCCCCAGGCACGTACGTCACGTGCGTGCCTGGGTATTTTACAGGAAGCCCTCCAGAATTTGAATAATTGCAAAGGCCCCTGCGCGCAAATGGAGAAATTACAGAATGGCCAAGCAGTTTTTGGTATTTGCATTTAGGTCCCTCTGGGGACCTAAATGCAATATTTATCCCTTTATTTTATTGCATTTTTTATTGCAATTATGCCCTTGCACTGTTTTTAGCATAACTTGAGCATCGTAGGTCCAAATTGCATGATTTTAGTGTCGTTTTGATCCTTGTTTTGTCCTCTTCATCTTAGCGTACTTATTTGTCTCATTTGCTCCTGTTTTAAATGAAGTGAACTTTCATGTGCAAATATTGGGCTCTGCTTTCCTTGTCTGGCTTTGATCCGATGACCGCTTTTTAATGTTATGATTAATATGACACTGATTTCATTCTATGTTGTTGCTCATAATTTTTAAGGTATAATTGTAGGCTTTATTATTCTCTTGCATCCTTATTTCATGCATCACTTTATATTTGCATAGAAACCAATAAAAATACATGCACCATAGCATCACTTTGCATTGCCTTGAAAATATCTTAGTGCATCATATTTGCATATGGACCTAAAAGTGAGATTAAATCACTATGTGCTTAATGAATCAAAATTCAATACTCAGATTAGGCTGTCGTATCCCTGTGTTCGACCTTTTACACTTACCAAGTATAAATAGTCCACAGCATTCAAAGTCTGTGGTATTTTGTTGAACAAAATTCGCCTCCTGTACTACAGCATTATTTATATTTATTAAAAGAGGTGAATTTTAACGTTCATCAAATGGCGCCGTTGCTGGGGATACGGCTTTGCTTAATTTTTGGATTTCGATTTTTTTTTATTTCAAAAATTTTTAGGTCCTCATTTCATGCATCATTTCTTGCTGATTTAATTTCTTTGAGTTTCTAACTCTTTTCTTTTGTGGCAGGGCCATGAAAATTGGGACGCCTGATCGTCATGGAGGCGCGAAGTCGGGAGCTTCCGCTGAAGAGGCCGCAAAAGAAGCCGTGAAGAAATTCTAGGATTTTTATCAGTCAACTTGCATTGCATGTTGTAAAAAAAACACTGCATCTGCATATTTATTTTAGTCTTGCATATTGTACTTAAAAAAAATCCCCCCCCTCACACACACACTTACACCGCACATACTCACCCTCACCCGCCCCCTGTATATTTCTCTATCTCTATCTCTCTCTCTCTGTGTGTGTATATCTATTCTTCACGGACCCCCCCCCCCTCACCCTTGTATCATAGAACCCCCCCCCCCCCCCCCCTAACACAAATCTTACTTAGGCTATTTGTAGCCTAAGTATAGGGGGGACCTGCCTATTCATCCCTCCCTCATTCTGTCTTCTTATGCTTAGGCCGATTTTGACCTAAGTATAAGGGGACTCTCCTCCTCAGTTCTGCTATATCACCCTATACTTGAACCGAGCCTGGCTTCATGGCACTTATGCTATGAGAACATAGCAAATTTTAAAGTATAGGGGGGTATACCATATATTATTGTATATTACTTTAGCCTTAGCTCGCGTTTTTAAACTTTTTAAAATTTTTATATTTCGGGCTGGGTTTTGGTAAACTAGTGAACTGAGTAAAAACCTGTATATGTGAAGAAAAAAATTTTTCTTGGAGGTTGACTCTGACTACTAGGTTTAGTAGGCATTTTCAGTGAGGGAATCTCGGTCTCCCTTAGCAGAGTGGGTGGTTTAGAGGACATCGCATACGGCCTCGTCCTCAAGTAACACGGGCCTCGGCCCGTACTTACACCCATACTGGCTGAAAGTGTATACTTTTATTTGAGCTTGGGCCAGTCATTGTCTCTCCGAGGAATAAAAAAAATAAAAATTAAAATCCATAAAAATCTGCAAAAGATAAAAAAAATCACACAAAAAAAATTCACTAACCCAAGGAGTTGGTGTATTCCTGACACATTCACACTCACGCAAGGCTTGAGAAATTTGAGGACATTGGATCTCTGGGATCTTGAGAGTCTGAGTTAACATGCCTTAGTCATTAGGGTTTTTCATGACTTAAATATCCACACTCCTCTGGTTTGAAAGATTTGAGTGCTATATTGCACTCTTCATCTCTACTTTCAAGAAAATATGATCAGCACAGTCACTTCCACAACTACATGATTGATGAGCTGAGATGAGATATCACTTGAGGAACTAGGATCAGAGATTTAAGTTTAGACCCGATCTTATGATATTCGAGGATGGGATAAAGTTAATAAAGGCTTCAGAAAACCTGAGTGTCAGCAAAAACCCTAGCCAGTATGTGAACAAGATTCATATGCTATCTCTTGATATTTACCTAAAAGTGCCAGGGTGTGATGAAATTTAAAGGAACTTGTTGATCAGTGTACGCCAATCTCTTGGTAAAAGCAGTGGAGCTAGCCAAAAAAAAAAGAAATGAAATGTCAAAGAAAAGCTCTAAATCCAAAGTCAAATTCCAAGTGAGCTTCCACCAATGGCGAGCGCTCCCAAACATTTTCAAAGTGTCCACTTGGACCAAGCGCTAATTAGGACCAAGGAGTCGGGCTGACACCACAAAAAGGGCCCTGCATCGTAAGCGATACAAGTCTGGGTGTCGAAGGTATCTTAGATACTCAGAAAAGACACACCCCGGTGTACTCCCAGAAAAACAAGTGCAGACGACTCCAACTCTCTTGACGGACACATTGATCAACAAATTAACAATTTACATGTGTTGAGTAAAAGGCACTCGAGAGGTCCCTTGTTCCAATGCGAGGGTGAGAAAAATAGACACAATCCCATATCCTTCCATCATCTGGCCGTCCATCTACACTTTCAAGTCTGACAAACTATAGAGACGATTGACTGAAGCAAGAATAGACTTATTCCCTAGTATTGAGGATTAGGTCTAGAGGAAGATCTTTGGGACTCGAACTTTGGGTGATGCATCAGCTCGGCTCTCATGAAATGCAGTACACTAAATGTCATATCATTATAGTATATGTACAAAAAGAGAGTCTGATAATCAGAGAAGTTGGATTCCTTCTGACTAAGGCTTGGATAAACCCAGAATTTTAGGATCACTTAGGTCAAGGGTCTTCGAAAGATCAAGCCTTGAATTTCTCACACGCACTGTCAGGAATTAATCCGACTCCTTCATTCTTTAGATGCTCGATCATGGTTTAAGTATAGGGGTATGATGAATCTCGTATCCATCATGCTAAAAACTCCTTATTAAAATCCCTGCTTAAACAAGCCAATAAAAATATCCTCTAATTCTCTATTTTTATCATGTACCATATTGTGTATAATTAGCCTTTAATTATTTGTATTTAATTGCCCTTATTTTTCTGTAATTATTTTATCACTCAAAAACCCCTAAAAATTAGATAAATAAGTTGTCTATAATTCACTGACCCTTAAAAAGATAAAAAATACAAAAAAATCTGAAAACCACAAACTTGGTGTTTTTATCCCCTTAAAAATACCCCCAAAAATAGCTTTTGTACAGATGACCTCTTTTGGTTGTTTGCCCAACATAAAAGTTGTAGATCTCGTCGAGACGAACAACTTTCATGTTTTGACTTTTTCCTAATTCGACCCCTAACTATTTCTTTTCTAATTTTCTTTGTATTTATTTTGTGAATTAATCTGATTGGGCCACGTGGCGCCCTCTGGGCCGCCCACGTGGCCCACTTCTCCTCGCGCCACCCGGCCCTCTTCTGGGCCGTTGGATCACACCAGTTCCGCCTCCATCCTAGCCCTCCACGACCGCTTCGCTTCCAGCCATTGGATCTGACTCCAGATCTAATCTCGGCCGCTACTTCGCGCCTAAATCTAAGCCCTCCGATCCGCTTCCTATCCCACGCCCATCCTTGCGCCACGTCTCCCCTCCTCCAGAGCCACACGATGTCACTTTCATCGTACGGTGGCCGACGCTCCACGTCACCCCTCTAATCTCCACCGAACGATCCTATCCAGCTCTCCATCACAACCGCTCGTTAGCGCCTAAACCCCCGCCGTAGGATCAGATCTTTGATCTGATCCCATCCCTCCGCCAGCGCACCCCTCCTGACCGTTGGATCGTACGATCCAACGGTCCAAAACCTGTCGTCAACCTCCGTAACCTCCCCCTTCCCCAGCCGTTTCACCTCGCGCATCCTCCGCACCCTTCCATTTCTAGCCGATGCTCCAGCCACCACCTCCTCGTCGTAACGCCACCAAAGACTTCTCCGTTCGACCAACATCCTCGTGCCACCTTCATCACTCGCCCCCATTAATCCTTTCGCCATTAAAACTCGTCGCAAAAACGCTCCACACCACTGTAACCCCCAACCACCTCCGCCTATAAAACGCCATCTCCGCCACCGCTGCACCTTGTCCACCATTCTTGGCCCTTACCCTAGCCTCCTCCGCCCCTCCGGTGACAGCGGAGGGGCGGAACGTCGAGGCGACGATGGGTACTCGCCGGTGTCGACCCTCGGTGCTCCGCCGCTGATGAATCTCCATTTCATCACCTTTATTCTATCATTTTGGCCTCAAAAACCCCAGCAAATGCATGTAAATAGCATTAATTTGTACATATTAGCATTCATTATTTATTGTATTAAATATACACAAAATAAGGTTTTTAATGCCAAAATTATAGAATAAAGAGAAGAAAAGAAAAAGGAATAAAATATTACAAATATTTTATGACCCTAACCCCGAGACCAAGGCCAGCATGGACTTGGTCGACAAGGAATAAAGTAGGGGGAGATAAGGGCCAGTGTACAATAAATACCTCATTTATTTATTCATCCATTTATGCATTTTTGACACCTATTTTGTATAGAGTTATTTATTCATCAAATTAAAATCTTTTGTACATGAAAGTTGTAGATAATAATGTAAATAAAAATACAAAATTGAGTTTGTGTAAAAATAATACTCAGTGTACATTTTATACCCAGAATAAAAAGCAAAAATCTCAACTTCACAGACCCCTATCTTGCAAATAAAAACTCCAAATCGCCCAAACTCACCTTTAATTGTACATAGCATTTCATAAACTATTTTGTAAAATTATTTCCATAATTTTTGGAGTCCATCTGTGGAAGTTAGGTTTTTGACCTTCCTTGTACATAAGACTGATTAAAATACTCATTTTATTCAATATTTAGTAATTGTACAAAATTATATTTTTAAAAAGTTTGTAAATAGTATATATAATACATGTACATGTTGAAATTACAAGAAAACCAAAAAGAATTTGATAAATAAAATAAGTCTATAATAATCATAGACAAAAGACCTATGCTACATACATGTATATAAATAAAAAAAAAAGGGGGAACTTAATTCTTTTATTCTTTGATTCATCCATATTTTATAATAATGTACATATAATATATCATTCATTAAAACTACAAAACAAAAATAAAAACAAATAAAATTCATTAAATAAATTAAATGAATATAATATATAGGTAAAGTACCTATAAGTATACATACATACACATACATCTATTTATTTAAAAATATAAATAAACTCATAAAAATAAAATAAAAATATACTTATACTCACAAAAATAAGTTATAAAATTATAAAATAAGAAACTAAAATAATAAAATAAAATAAATAAATTAAAAATAAAATATACAAAAATACATGTAGATATACACATATACACATTATTCAATTAAAACCGTAATCAAATAATTCATAAAAATAAATAAAAATCGTATTAAAATACTACATACAATAATAAAGATTTTTTATTTTATACTTGAAAAATAATAAAATCGTTTATTAGCTTAAATAATTCATTCTTTGATACTCCAGCCTATTTTGTCTTCTAACGGCCCCCGTGGACCAACCACAGGCCGGCAAAAGTTGACCTCGGGTCAACTCTTCAGACTCAAGGACGGCCCCTCTGACAAGTCACGAGAGGTCCCTCTTCCTCGACTTTTCACGCCGATTGTGTTGCTCGAGGGTGATAAGACCCTTTATGAGATTTGTTCCTCGAACATCCACGAATCACGCCGCATCCCATGATTCCTTGTACAGCATCTAGATTCACCAAGATCTGCCGGCCAATAAGGGCGCAAACTTTGCTTATAAATAAACCCTCCGACCTCCTCATCCATTTTGGCCTCCCTTTCCGTCGTTTTCCACCGTCTATTCCAGTCCTCTGAGGTTCCTTGTGACAGGAGGGTCCTCCTGGAAGCTTCAGGCAGTTGGAGGAGTCGAAGGAGCGCCCACGGCCGCCGCGTCGCCGGAGGTCCTGCTCCCTGGTCGCACACCAGGTATAAGAGCTGCTTTCTTTCCGTTTTTAGCTTAGTTTTAGTCGTTACTTCGTAGTTTAGCTTTTAGACCAGTCAGTAGAGCCTCAGGTGCTCGATTAGCTTAAGATCGAAGTTCGCCGGAGTTTAGCTCCGGCGAACCTCTCTACTCTGATCAGCACGCTATCTGACCCTTCGCCCCACCTCATCGCCTTTCCCTACGTATTCTCCACGCACCCACGCTCCAAGATCAACCAGAGCTCGCCCAGCTCTGCGAATCGAGGTCCTCCCTCCTCCGCTTCGTCGGACCTCGCCGCCCTCCACCTTTCCCCGTTCGTCTATCCTAAACCTCGGGTCGAGGAACACCCCCTCGAGCCCGTCTTTCATTTGGTGCAGGACTCAAGCTGAGAGGAGCCCTCTGGGGCTCGATTCAAGTCCCTTCAAGGTTCCAGGACCCCCTTGTCTTCTCCGAGCTCGTCCAGCCGATCCAGGAGGTCCTGGACCTTTTGGAGCATCTCGAACGGTGCGCACCGCTTCGCCGGACGCCTGGAGGGCACAAGCAGCAACATTAAGCGCCTGGAGGCGGAGGAATCACCGATCGAAGCCAGGGAAGTCAGCCGTTCTTCCCTGTTCTTCGCGAGCAGCAGCAGCCGTTGGATCAAGAGCGCAGGTCCAGATCGAAGCCCAACCGTCCGATGAAGCCACGCAGCAACCGTCGGATCATCTCAAATGATCTAATCCTAACGCTTCATCGGCGAAGCGTCATCGGGCGAGGAGATGGTGACGCGTGTCAAGTGGCGAACGAAGAACCGTTGGATCGCGCGCACTTAGGGGGTAATTCTCACATATACCCCCGCTCTTTTGTATATTTAATTTTTAATATTGTAAATTAAATAGCACGTTGTAAATAAATTGTATATTTTGCAGAAAGGACCCTAAGTTTATTAGATTTGCATTTAGGTCCTTCCGCGCCTCACGTGCAGTCCCACGTGAGGCGCGTGAAAATTGCAAGTATGCCCTGGCGGTTTTTGTATATTGTAGAATAGTTCTAAAAATTAAAATAAATGTTTATCTTAATATGTATTTTTGCACTGATGTCCCTGGAGTTTATTTTATTTGCAAAAATACCCCTGCCAGGCTGTTTTAATTTCGTATCTTTACCTATTTATTAAAAATACCAAGATGGCTCCTAAAAATCCACAAAAATTAGAGTAGATGCTCTATGCCATGCTGGTTCACGCGCGTATTTTATTTTGAATTTTTGGCATTTTTCCTGATTATTAAAAATAGAGTAGGAGCCATTTTTGCACTGTTTGATTTAGAAAATACAAAAAAATTAGAGAATGTTTTTGGAAAATTCCAAAAAAAAAAAATTGCATATGGTATATTTATTCCTATGTTGAGTCCAGAAAATGAAAAACCCTAAAAATAATAAAAAAAAATAAAATAAAAAAAAAGAGAGACCCACTTCACTCAAGAATGACTGGTATGCACATATAGGCTCATGCATTTTTGTATTGCTCTCTGTGGTTCGACCTCTACATGCTTGTTCCCTATACATTTTATGGTAGAGTAAATAAAGATTGATTCACACTTCCTTTGAGCTTGATTGTTTTATTCTTTGATTGTGGGTCAATTGTTGATCACTCGCCTTTTATTGAGGGTCGCCACGACGACATATTCAGACCCTTGATAAAAAGCGCGTTCATCAGCCGCCGAGTAGCGGACGCTCCCAAGCTCCGCCGAGCTCGCTGGCTTGCTGACCAGCTGGGCAACGACCCCGGGGCTCTCCGAGCCTCATCCCAAGCAATCTCCGCCACCGGGTTCCCCTCCCCGATGAGGACCTCTCCCTCCGTGCTTTTTCTTGACTTTTTCCGAATTACCCTGTAACACCCATATTCAAACAAACCCGAACTCGTCCGATTTTGGGTCTAATGAACCTAAAAACGTTGTTGGTCAATGCCAAACAACCTAAAACGGTCAATTTATTATGAATCAAAAGTCGTTCGGGCGAAATCGACCGAAAAACGGTCGCATCGTAGAGCGCGCCGTGAAAAGCCGCGACGCAAATTCGGAAGCCGCGGAATAAACCGAGACCATCATTAGATCCGATTCGACGAAACAAGACCAACGGAATCGACCGTTCGTCAATCGGGGATCGTTTGATATTTTTAAATCGTAAAATTTAATCTTAAACAAAAACTGTATCCGAAAATTTCGGGTAGTCAAAACTCGACCGAAAGTATATCAATATTATACTCATATTGACCGTCATTCTGAGACGATCAAAGTGAGATTTTGCGCGTCGAAATCTGACATTCGAGGCGCGGATACGGACGATTCTTGTATCTAAATCAAATAAATAAAAAGGTTTAAAAATAAATATTTTTTTTATGTAGCAGACTGTTGGAAATATCCAGCAGCCTCCACTTGTCTTCTCAATCCTTTTACACTTGGTTTTCTCTTTATAACACTTGGCTGGAATTAAACTCCTCTTGGTCCCTATATAAACACCACCACTCTCTTCTTTTGCTCCCATTCCTCCCAAAGGCTCAGCCGAAGCCTTCTTCTACTGTTGCAGTCCATCAAGCTCTGAAGCAATCGCTGGAGACTCCAACCTTCCATTTGGCAGCTGCTGCCCTTGGACAAGATCGAGCCCTTTTCCTTCAGTTTCTATTGCTGGAAAAGCTCCAGATTTCCCCCTTTGGCTATGGTACAGCACCAATCAAGCTGCTGCATGTCCTCAAACATACTCGTTGATCTCAAATTGTGAGAGATCTTGAGAGGTACCTTCTCTTCCCCTTATTGCTGCCATGCATGAGTATTTGAACCTACCTTTTTCAGCCAATTGCTACATGCAAGATCAGCATTTTCTCCAATTTAGAGATCTTATATACAATCCTATTCATTTTCCTTTATTGCCAAATCAAGCATCTAGATCTCTCTTTTGCTGCCATCTATGGAATCCAACATAAAAGTTTTTTTCACGAAACATATATATAAACCAGGAGGTGTTTTTGCATGTTACAATTTCTACTGTTTTGCACATTTTAAGAATCAAATTCAGAGCATGTTTTCCTGTAGTAGAACATGCCAGTAATATATATATATATATATGTATATAAAGTAAAATCTACTGATGATCTGGGTCCTTTCTTTTTTGGGTATTTATATTTGATGATATTTTAAGCAGAAGAGCATATGGGTTGAGAGTGTGAATTCAAGGATCCCTAGTGTATCACTCACTAATAAGACATGTGTTTCCATCCATCAACTTAGAATTTTGTGAACCTCCAGTTTTGGGGAGAATATGTTATTCTTCTTACTGCCTACTTTTACATTCAGCACATGCATGGAAAACTATACAGGCTTTAGAATTGTTCTATTTGGAAGTACAGTAAGCACTAATTAACCCTTAAACTGTTGCTATGATAAACATATAATTAAAGTAGATATCTTTAAGGTACATTTCAATCGTTGCTGAAATTTTCTTGAATTCATCATAAATGAAAGAATAATAGAGTTGTTAATATTTAAGATCTTTAGATTCTGTCCCTTGGGATAATAGGATATGTGATTACTTACAAAGTACAATGTATAATCCTAAATAATAAAGAACAAATGGTTTATCAGTTGCAGACTTAACAAAAACTGCAAAGAAAGCTACTACAGTATATAAAATATTATTCCAGATCATTTAACTATATGTATTCTAAACTAAGAATATGATATAGTGCTGAGTAGAAATATATGGGTATTATAATACAGTGACATGACCCTCATTTGTAGGTTAGTTTTGTGAAAATTTTGTGTTACAACTTAAGCACACAAAACATTGAAAAAGAGTGAAGATCCTAGATAGGGTTGTAAAGATTGTCCTTAGGCTAATTTTAAATTTAAGATTTGTTATACATACCCATATGTATAAACATATATTTAAATTGTAAGTTCAGACTACTATATAACACAAATTGTTGTTAGGCCTGTTCATGTTGGCTTAAAGTTCAACATGAGTCGATCTACATTCAGATGTTGATTCTCCTTGAGATTCATAATATAGAAAAGACATGCAATTGCTACCTGAACACAAATACTACCTCTGTTATGGTAGTATCTTATGATATTTTTATGGTAATAGATAACCCGACTATTTAGCAATGGATGAAAAGTTTCTAAATAGTGCACCTACTTCAGTAAGTCATGCCACAACAATAATACTTGCTCATATAATTAGAGACAATCATGACAATCATCTTTTCGTAACCAACATTTTCTTAAGAGTTTTTTAAAAAAGTCAAATATACCTATCTTTAATATTGATGAGTTGGTTGTGAAACTTAGTTTACTCTTATAGCCTATGGAGTTACATTCTCATCTACATAAGCTACACATATAGAATAAGGATAATATGCAGTTTTGACCATAATGTTAGGTCATCTTAACGAAATCATCCCTTAGATATATATTGTTGTCTATGAGTCACCATCAATAAGTTAGATGACCAAGAGATCTAAATGGGTATGATTATCTACTGCAAGAATTGGGAAGGAAGGAATTGACAAGCAACGATAATGATCATGAATCAGTATCAAAAGTTAAATTTGGATGCCGGTTGTGGTGACTTTTACACCTAACCGTGCGAGGGCGCGGTGACCCTCAACTGGGCGGAAGAATAGGAAGCCCAGTTAGGGCAGCGGCCGCCAAGTGCGCGGGTCTAGGATCCCAGTCCCTTTTCGATTTTACGCGAGCTCGCAGTGTTTTTACGCCTCATTGGGATCCAGACTTTAGACCAGTTCCGCTGACCCTGTTTTAGGATACCCAGGCGGGGGATCCTGGTTTTTTTTTCAGCTTTACGTACGAGCTCGGTTGCCCGTACTAGTCGGGCTGTTTTTCTAGAGCGACTTTTCTAGGGAGTCTCTCTCACCCGTCTCAGTGACGTAGTTGGAGAATAGACCTATCCCTCTATTGGACCGCGCTTCCAATTAGAGGACGAGACGGAAGAGCCATTTGTAGGCTTCTTCACCGCTTGAGTTACTTCACCAACAGACATGGCGATTCTACATCTAGATCATCCATATCTGCATCTATACCATCTGGAATTGTATCTGAAACATTGGAATTAAGAATTTGAGAAGTTACGATCAAAAGTTAGGGTTAGTAGGAAATGACCATTCTCTCTACCCAATGATTTAAATCAATTAATAGATCTTTCCAATCATAACTTTTCCATTATCACTCAACAACGTGATCTATGAATAGATATGTGCTTACACTCAGATACTCATGAATACTCAAGTACTATAAAATATGTCACATGTGGGGAATGCCGGGGTATGGGACAAACATTTGAGATGCTTACAAGTAGCCTGAAAAACTTTTTTTTATTTCAAAGTAGAAATAAAGTTTAATTTGAGTTGTTCTCGCCTCTCTACTTGCTTTCTTTTGTAAATAATAAATGCCTGTTATTTTATATAAGTTTTTGGGAGGTACCAGCAACCACTGACGCCTTTTCTTTCCTAACATGTTTAGCAGGCAAACAGCCTGCAGCTCAGTAGCTATACATGCTTCCTGGAGACAGAGTTTATACCCGACGGTATGAATTACTTTGTCTCAGTTTTTGTCCAGATAATGATGTAAATGTTATCTCTTTTGTATCACATTTTGGGATATATGTTGTAACATGGAATATGCTTGTACATGTTGTAAATGGATATGAATATTAATGAAAAGAATTTTGGTGCCATATTGTCTCTTTTACTTGTGGTCATGTATTGAGAATGAATGTCATAGTTGCGAAAAAAAATTTTCCTGTATTTTTGCGACTTGTGCGATTAAACATGAATGATATCTTGCGAATTGCGCGTAAACGGGTACCCGGATCCTGAGGGGTTCACAGTTTGGTATCAGAGCAGTGGTACCCCGATACGCACATTCGCGATATTACAATTCCGATCGCATTAAGATCTCGAATAGCGACAGTCTACCGACTTGTCGTGAGTTCGAGAAGGGAAATATGACATTCATATTCAATAACCACAGATGTCACCAATTTCATTAATTTTCATCTTATATCCCAAGAAAAGAAAGCATTTATGATAAATATCTGTCTAGGGCATCCTTATGACTAATTATGGTTCTCATGTAGAGCCATGGCATCTCGACCAGATCAGGATACTTCTGATCAGCTGGCACGCATACTGAGCGCACTTACCGATCTTCAGCAGCAACAAGCTGCTATGAGAGGCCAGCAGGAGCAGATATTGGCCCAGCAGACTGAGATTGCTGACAGGCAGACGGACATGGAGATGAGGTTTGAGGACCTGTCAGATTTCACGTACTATCCATCCCAGGATGGGGTACGACAGGACCAGCACCAGTCCGTTGAGGTGGAGCAGCCTCATCCTGATGATCCACTAGAGGAAATTCCAGAGCATGGAGCTGAGGAGGATGCAGACTTAGACAGGGAGCAGGACCCTGTTGACTTTGCTGACGAGGATACACACGAGTATGCAGCCATTCACAGGCACCAGTCAGTCTTCACTTCTTATCAGCGGGCCAACATACCCTTGTTCGAGGGCACAGGTCCACCAGATGACGCTGAGCAGAGGCTGAAGAGAGTAATGAAGGTGCTCAGGGCGATCCATGCGCCACGAAACACGTGGCTATCTTTCATAGAGTATTCACTGATAGACTTCGCCGAGCGATGGTGGGAGGCCGTAGTGTCCGAGTTAGGCCGAGAGCCTACTTGGAACGATTTTACGACGAGGTTCAGAGCCCACTTCTTTTCTGCGAAGTGGAAGGAGTCCCAGCGCCGACTGTTTGCAGAGCTTCGTCAGGGACAGATGACAGCCAGGGATTACTTTATCAGATATACAGAGTTGTCACGACATACACGAGCAGCTGGTGCATTTCTAGAAGAGAATCTGGAAAAGTTCATTGGTGGCATGCGAGAGGAAGTACAGGAGAAGCTGGCTGGACTGCATATTACGTCTATCTCCGAGGCTACCGATGCAGCGGAGAAGTTCGAGGACATCAGGGGGAGACGTTACGGGAGCTCGTCTGGAGCACCGCCTAGACCGCGACGATCTTTTGGACCGATACGTCGACCGTTTCAGCAGCAGAGGTCAGCCAGACGGTTCCGACCTACAGGTTCGACATTCTCAGGCAGTGCTCGCTCTTCTCCATCGACTACTCTAGGAGGAGCACTTGCCGGACGAGGTACAGAGTCCGCTCGACCATCTGGGTCGCAGCGAGCAGATAGACCACCTGCAGGACCAGCTCGGAGCACGGACACAGCTACTCCCTCTACTCGACCAGTCCGGTGCTATCGATGTCACGAGTGGGGACATTACCGAGCACAGTGCCCACAGGCTTCTGGCGAGCCTCAGCCACAGCCTTCACAGTCACAGCCCCAGACACAACGTTCAGGGAGTTTCCGCGGCAGGAACTCCAACTTTAGGCGACAGCAGCCGAGGCAGATGCAGAGTGTGGCAGGCTCCAGTGCCGCACCAGCCAGACAGGGGCAGATACATGCAGTTACTGAGGAGCAGACACGTTCAACCGCTACTGTAGTGAAAGGTATGGTCTCAGTCTTGGGCCGACCTTTCCATGTTTTATTTGATTCCGGCGCGACACACTCTTTCCTTGCTTCGAGGTTGCTTGTTTCTTTAGATAGAGTTGCAGAGACGCTATCGTCTCCATATCACATCCGAGGGCCAGGTGGCCAGTTATTTGTCATATCTCTGATAGTCAGGCACTTGCCCGTACTGATTGGCGGTTACGAGATGATCGCAGACTGTCTACTCCTACAGCTTGATGAGTTCGACTTGATTTTAGGCATGGATTGGCTATCCACTCATCATGCACTTGTTGATTGTTTTAGGAAGACAGTTGTCTTCAGAATTCCTGGTTTACCGGAGTTCACGTTTGAGGGTACTACACATGACTCCACCATGGAGTACATTTCAGTATTGCGAGCCCAGCGACTTGTTGATCAGGGTTGCGATTCATACCTTGCATTTGTTCGGGAGATATCTGATCAGGAGCCGATGATACAGGACATCAGAGTGGTATCTGAATATCCAGATGTGTTCCCTGATGAGCTACCAGGATTACCTCCTGAGAGGGAGATTGAGTTCGAGATCACATTGTTGCCAGATACGCAGCCGATCTCTATGGCACCATATCGCATGGCACCAGCCGAGTTGAGGGAGCTGAAGGTGCAGTTGCAGGAGTTGCTTGACTTGGGATTCGTGAGGCCGAGCACTTCACCTTGGGGTGCTCCGGTTCTATTTGTCAAGAAGAAGGATGGATCCATGAGGTTATGCATTGATTACAGGCAGCTGAACAAGAGAACGGTGAAAAACCGTTATCCCTTGCCGCGCATTGATGATTTGTTCGACCAACTCCAGGGATCTTCGGTTTTCTCGAAGATCGATCTTCGCTCAGGTTACCATCAGCTGAGGATTCGCGAGTCGGACATTCCGAAGACAGCCTTCAGGACTCGATATGGACACTACGAGTTTGTGGTGATGCCGTTTGGGCTCACCAATGCACCTGCGGCTTTCATGGATATGATGAACCGTATCTTCCGTCCATACTTGGACAAGTTTGTAGTGGTGTTCATCGATGATGTGCTCATCTATTCACGGAATGAAGGGGATCATGCTAATAATCTGCGGATCGTCTTAGATACATTACGAGAGCACAAGCTATATGCCAAGTTGAGCAAGTGTGAGTTCTGGTTATCTCAGGTCTCGTTTCTCGGGCATATCATTTCTGGGGCAGGTATCGCGGTTGATCCTGCAAAGATTGATGCAGTTATGTCTTGGGAGCAGCCCAAGACAGTCACTCAGATTCGGAGCTTCCTCGGATTAGCGGGCTATTACAGATGCTTTGTCAGCGGATTTTCACGCATCGTCCGTCCATTGACACGATTGACGCAGAAGGGAGTTCCATTCATTTGGGACGATTCATGTGAGCAGGCCTTCCAGACACTGAAGGAGAGGTTGACTACAACGCCTATTCTTGCTCTTCCTTCAGGCACTCAGGACTATGCAGTTTACACAGATGCATCTGGAGAAGGTCTAGGAGCAGTGTTGATGCAGAGAGGACAGGTGATTGCTTACGCATCACGACAGTTGAGACCGCACGAGCGGAACTACCCCACACATGACTTGGAGTTGGCGGCAGTTGTCTTCGCCTTGAAGATCTGGCGTCACTATCTATATGGGGTGAATTTCGAGATTTTCACAGACCACAAGAGTCTGAAGTACATCTTTGATCAGAAGGAGCTGAACATGATGCAGCGCAGATGGCTCGAGCTGTTGAAGGATTATGATTGCACGATCTCTTACCATCCCGGTAAGGGAAACGTGGTGGCTGATGCACTTAGCAGGAGAGCGCATGCTGATGGTACGGCGAACTGGCTATACACGTGGGATACGCTTGCAGCTTTGACCGATTGGCATCCTCAGGAGAGCACATCCATTTCTACCGCCGTGCCTCCTCGATACAGCAGCCTTTGGGATCGTATTGTAGAAGGCCAGAAGACCGATCCTTGGATCCGAGATAGATACATGCGCGCCGTCAAGGACGAATTTGATGACTTTGTTGTGATGGAGTCTATTTTATGGAAGGCAGGACGGGTAGTTGTACCCAATGATGAGCAGCTTCGCAGAGACATTCTCGATGAGGCACACAGTTCACGGTTATCTATCCATCCAGGCAGTACGAAGATGTACCGTGATCTGCGTCGACATTTCTGGTGGGATGGGATGAAGCGCGATGTGGCACTACATGTTAGCAGATGCATGACCTGTCAGATGGTCAAAGCTGAGCACAGGAGACCACCAGGATTACTGCAGTCTCTCCCCATTCCTGAGTGGAAGTGGGAGAGCATTTCTATGGATTTTGTCACGGGATTACCGAAGACACCAGGTGGCCATGATTCCATATGGGTCGTTGTTGATAGGTTGACCAAGTCAGCCCATTTCATACCTGTCAACACGACTTATACTCCATCTAGGTTGACCAAGCTCTATGTGCAGAACATTATCAGGCTGCATGGTATACCACGAGAGGTGGTGTCTGACAGGGATTCGAGATTTACATCTCACTATTGGCAGCAGTTCATGTCAGCACTACAGACATAGCTGAAGATGAGTTCTGCTTATCATCCGCAGACAGACGGGCAGAGTGAGCGCACCATTCAGACACTTGAGGATCTACTTCGCGCATGCACTTTGGAGTGGAAAGGGTCCTGGAAGGACATTTGCCTTTGGTGGAATTCACGTACAACAACAGCTATCACTCCAGTATTGGCATGGCACCATTCGAGGCCCTATACGGGCGGAGATGCCTCACACCTCTCAGTTGGCGTGAGGTAGGTGATCATGCTTTATATTCCGTGGATCTCTTGGAGGAGACTGCGAGAGCTGTTGATCTTGTGAGGCGGAGGCTTCTGACGGCACAGAGCCGCCAGAAGAGCTATGCGGATCGTCGGAGGAGAGACTTAGAGTTCCAGGTAATCTAATTATTTCTTCTTCATCTATGACATATATATATATATATATATATATATATGTCCAAATTACTCTCATATTAATGACACTCCTATCGATTATAGGTTGGAGATTGGGTATTTTTGCGAGTATCTCCCATGAAAGGAGTGCAGAGATTCGATATTCGTGGCAAGTTGGCGCCGCGATATGTTGGACCTTTTGAGATTCTGGCTAGAGTGGGGAAAGTGGCATACCGAGTAGCCCTTCCTCCACATCTTTCAGCTATTCATGATGTTTTCCACATATCCAATCTGAGGAAGTATGTCCATGACCCTCGCCACATTATCAGTTACGAGAATCTCGATGTAGAGCCGGATCTGACCTATGAGGAGAAGCCTGTCCAGATACTTGACCGTGCCGTGAAGAAGCTTCGCAGCAAAGAGATTTCATTGGTCAAGGTTTTGTGGCACCGACACGGCGTCAAGGAAGCGACATGGGAGACTGAAGCCGACATGCGGGCACGATACCCGCAGCTATTCTGATGTAATCAACAAAACAAGCTTTTGTAATTAGATACATTATATATATGGCTTATTTTCTCTTTGAGGTTTTTATGGGTTCAAAACCCTTTGAGGTTTTTATGGACATATGAAATTCCAACCAGACACCTAATAGCCTTAACTCGAGTCTCGAGGACGAGACTCCCTTTGAGGTTTTTATAATTGTAACACCCATATTCAAACAAACCCGAACTCGTCCGATTTTGGGTCTAATGAACCTAAAAATGTTGTTGGTCAATACCAAACAACCTAAAACGGTCAATTTATTATGAATCAAAAGTCGTTTGGGCGAAATCGACCGAAAAACGGTCGCATCGTAGAGCGCGCCGTGAAAAGTCGCGACGCAAATTCGGAAGCCGCGGAATAAACCGAGACCATCATTAGATCCGATTCGACGAAACAAGACCAACGGAATCGACCGTTCGTCAATCGGGGGTCGTTTGATATTTTTAAATCGTAAAATTTAATCTTAAACAAAAACTGTATCCGAAAATTTCGGGTAGTCAAAACTCGACCGAAAGTATATCAATATTATACTCATATTGACCGTCATTCTGAGACGATCAAAGTGAGATTTTGCGCGTCGAAATCTGACATTCGAGGCGCGGATACGGACGATTCTTGTATCTAAATCAAATAAATAAAAAGGTTTAAAAATAAATATTTTTTTTATGTAGCAGACTGCTGGAAATATCCAGCAGCCTCCACTTGTCTTCCCAATCCTTTTACACTTGGTTTTCTCTTTATAACACTTGGCTGGAATTAAACTCCTCTTGGTCCCTATATAAACACCACCACTCTTCTTTTGCTCCCATTCCTCCCAAAGGCTCAGCCGAAGCCTTCTTCTACTGTTGCAGTCCATCAAGCTCTGAAGCAATTGCTGGAGACTCCAACCTTCCATTTGGCAGCTGCTGCCCTTGGACAAGATCGAGCCCTTTTCCTTCAGTTTCTATTGCTGGAAAAGCTCCAGATTTCCCCCTTTGGCTGTGGTACAGCACCAATCAAGCTGCTGCATGTCCTCAAACATACTCGTTGATCTCAAATTGTGAGAGATCTTGAGAGGTACCTTCTCTTCCCCTTATTGCTGCCATGCATGAGTATTTGAACCTACCTTTTTCAGCCAATTGCTACATGCAAGATCAGCATTTTCTCCAATTTAGAGATCTTATATACAATCCTATTCATTTTCCTTTGTTGCCAAATCAAGCATCTAGATCTCTCTTTTGCTGCCATCTATGGAATCCAACATAAAAGTTTTTTTCACGAAACATATATATAAACCAGGAGGTGTTTTTGCATGTTACAATTTCTACTGTTTTGCACATTTTAAGAATCAAATTCAGAGCATGTTTTCCTGTAGTAGAACATGCCAGTAATATATATATATATATATATATGTATATAAAGTAAAATCTACTGATGATCTGGGTCCTTTCTTTTTTGGGTATTTATATTTGATGATATTTTAAGCAGAAGAGCATATGGGTTGAGAGTGTGAATTCAAGGATCCCTAGTGTATCACTCACTAATAAGACATGTGTTTCCATCCATCAACTTAGAATTTTGTGAACCTCCAGTTTTGGGGAGAATATGTTATTCTTCTTACTGCCTACTTTTACATTCAGCACATGCATGGAAAACTATACAGGCTTTAGAATTGTTCTATTTGGAAGTACAGTAAGCACTAATTAACCCTTAAACTGTTGCTATGATAAACATATAATTAAAGTAGATATCTTTAATGTACATTTCAATCGTTGCTGAAATTTTCTTGAATTCATCATAAATGAAAGAATAATAGAGTTGTTAATATTTAAGATCTTTAGATTCTGTCCCTTGGGATAATAGGATAGGTGATTACTTACAAAGTACAATGTATAATCCTAAATAATAAAGAACAAATGGTTTATCAGTTGCAGACTTAACAAAAACTGCAAAGAAAGCTACTACAGTATATAAAATATTATTCCAGATCATTTAACTATATGTATTCTAAACTAAGAATATGATATAGTGCTGAGTAGAAATATATGGGTATTATAATACAGTGACATGACCCTCATTTGTAGGTTAGTTTTGTGAAAATTTTGTGTTACAACTTAAGCACACAAAACATTGAAAAAGAGTGAATATCCTAGATAGGATTGTAAAGATTGTCCTTAGGCTAATTTTAAATTTAAGATTTGTTATACATACCCATATGTATAAATATATATTTAAATTGTAAGTTCAGACTACTATATAACACAAATTGTTGTTAGGCCTGTTCATGTTGGCTTAAAGTTCAACATGAGTCGATCTACATTCAGATGTTGATTCTCCTTGAGATTCATAATATAGAAAAGACATGCAATTGCTACCTGAACACAAATACTACCTCTGTTATGGTAGTATCTTATGATATTTTTATGGTAATAGATAACACGACTATTTAGCAATGGATGAAAAGTTTCTAAATAGTGCACCTACTTCAGTAAGTCATGCCACAACAATAATACTTGCTCATATAATTAGAGACAATCATGACAATCATCTTTTCGTAATCAACATTTTCTTAAGAGTTTATTAAAAAAGTCAAATATACCTATCTTTAAGATTGATGAGTTGGTTGTGAAACTTAGTTTACTCTTATAGCCTATGGAGTTACATTCTCATCTACATAAGCTACACATATAGAATAAGGATAATATGCAGTTTTGACCATAATGTTAGGTCATCGTAACGAAATCATCCCTTAGATATATATTGCTGTCTATGAGTCACCATCAATAAGTTAGATGACCAAGAGATCTAAATGGGTATGATTATCTACTGCAAGAATTGGGAAGGAAGGAATTGACAAGCAACGATAATGATCATGAATCAGTATCAAAAGTTAAATTTGGATGCCGGTTGTGGTGACTTTTACACCTAACCGTGCGAGGGCGCGGTGACCCTCAACTGGGCGGAAGAATAGGAAGCCCAGTTAGGGCAGCGGCCGCCAAGTGCGCGGGTCTAGGATCCCAGTCCCTTTTCGATTTTACGCGAGCTCGCAGTGTTTTTACGCCTCATTGGGATCCAGACTTTAGACCATTTCCGCTGACCCTGTTTTAGGATACCCAGGCGGGGGATCCTGGTTTTTTTTTCAGCTTTACGTACGAGCTCGGTTGCCCGTACTAGTCGGGCTGTTTTTCTAGAGCGACTTTTCTAGGGAGTCTCTCTCACCCGTCTCAGTGACGTAGTTGGAGAATAGACCTATCCCTCTATTGGACCGCGCTTCCAATTAGAGGACGAGACGGAAGAGCCATTTGTAGGCTTCTTCACCGCTTGAGTTACTTCACCAACAGACATGGCGATTCTACATCTAGATCATCCATATCTGCATCTATACCATCTGGAATTGTATCTGAAACATTGGAATTAAGAATTTGAGAAGTTACGATCAAAAGTTAGGGTTAGTAGGAAATGACCATTCTCTCTACCCAATGATTTAAATCAATTAATAGATCTTTCCAATCATAACTTTTCCATTATCACTCAACAACGTAATCTATGAATAGATATGTGCTTACACTCAGATACTCATGAATACTCAAGTACTATAAAATATGTCACATGTGGGGAATGCCGGGGTATGGGACAAACATTTGAGATGCTTACAAGTAGCCTGAAAAACTTTTTTTTATTGCAAAGTAGAAATAAAGTTTAATTTGAGTTGTTCTCGCCTCTCTACTTGCTTTCTTTTGTAAATAATAAATGCCTGTTATTTTATATAAGTTTTTGGGAGGTACCAGCAACCGCTGACGCCTTTTCTTTCCTAACATGTTTGGCAGGCAAACAGCCTGCAGCTCAGTAGCTATACATGCTTCCTGGAGACAGAGTTTATACCCGACGGTATGAATTACTTTGTCTCAGTTTTTGTCCAGATAATGATGTAAATGTTATCTCTTTTGTATCACATTTTGTGATATATGTTGTAACATGGAATATGCTTGTACATGTTGTAAATGGATATGAATATTAATGAAAAGAATTTTGGTGCCATATTGTCTCTTTTACTTGTGGTCATGTATTGAGAATGAATGTCATAGTTGCGAAAAAAAAAATTTCCCTATATTTTTGCGACTTGTGCGATTAAACATGAATGATATCTTGCGAATTGCGCGTAAACGGGTACCCGGATCCTGAGGGGTTCACATACCCCGTCACCTACAGCCACCATCATCTTCATCTGACCTCGTCATCAGCTCCGCCCGACCACCTACATCTCCGCCCCATCTCCTCCTTCCTCCAGAACCCCCTCACATTTCGACCCAACTTCTCCGCCTTCACGGCGGAGGAATCCAACTGAGCCACCGCCTTCTCCATCTCCGACGGCTCCTCACCTCACTCCACTCTCACTCACTCACTCGCACGCTTCGGCTATCGCTAACCCCCTGCAGGTATCTTCAATAGCCGGATCTCTCATCGGAGCATCTTCGAGCTCATGGCCTCCGGCAAAAGCTCATCGACTTCACGTTCTGACCATGCCTGGAGCCTCGCCGGAGTTCCACCGCCTTCGCCAGCACCCCAGTGACCCTCGCCGATCATCAGGCGGGCGACTGGCGCGTGGAGGAGCTCTGTCTACCCCGCCGGAGCCCCGCCTCCTCCGGTGAGCCGCGGAGGAGGAAGGAGTTACAAGTACCGTCCGATCATCAGGATCGGACGGTCAAGAGGACGCCACGTGGTGGTCCCGAGCCTCTTCCCCGAACTACAGGCTCGGGTCATCCGAGCCTAGAGCCGTACCACCAGATAGTGCCACGTGGACCGAAGCTGAGGGCTGACCCGAGCCTAGCCCCTCACGTGCAGAGCACGTGAGGTGCTGGGTAATTTGCGTGAAAGACCCTGTGGTTCATGGTAATTGCATACAGGTCCCCAGGCATGTGTGTCACGTGCGTGCCTGGGTATTTTATAGGGAAGCCCTCCAGAATTTGAATAATTGCAAAAAGGCCCCTGCGCGCAAATGGAGAAATTACAAAATGGCCCAGGCGGTTTTTGGTATTTGCATTTAGGTCCCTCCAGAGACCTAAATGCAATATTTATCCCTTTATTTTATTGCATTTTTATTGCAATTATGCCCCTGCACTGTTTTTAGCATAACTTGAGCATCGTAGGTCCAAATTGCATGATTTTAGTGTCGTTTTGATCCTTGTTTTGTCCTCTTCATCTTATCGTACTTATTTGTCTCATTTGCTCCTGTTTTAAATGAAGTGAACTTTCATGTGCAAATATTGGGACTCTACTTTCCTTGTCTGGCTTTGATCCGATGACCGCTTTTTAATGTTATGATTAATATGACACTGATTTCATTTCTATGTTGTTGCTCATAATTTTTAAGGTATAATTGTAGGCTTTATTATTCTCTTGCATCCTTATTTCATGCATCACTTTATATTTGCATAAAAACCAATAAAAATACATGCATCATAGCATCACTTTGCATTGCCTTGAAAATATCTTAGTGCATCATAATTTGCATATGGACCTGAAAGTGAGATTAAATCACTATGTGCTTAATGAATCAAAATTCAATACTCAGATTAGGCTGTCGTATCCCTGTGTTCGACCTTGGTACACTTTCCAAGTATAAATAGTCCACAGCATTCAAAGTCTGTGGTATTTTGTTGAACAAAATTCGCCTCCTGTACTACAGCATTATTTATATTTATTAAAGAGGCGAATTTTAACGTTCATCAATGTCCCCTAAGTTTTAAATGTCCAAGTCCTAGTGTGAACATAATAAACAGTCGACGGCTATGGAGAAATGAATCCAACATCGCTCGATGGATGAGTTACATAACTCTAAACAACCTGAAATTTTAATACAACATTCATTTTATAGTATAAATAAAGATCGATGGTGTACTTTATATTATAATTAAAAAATTATGCATTTTTTGTCAATGGAAACACGTTATTTTGTGTGGTCATTGATACATTTTTCTCTTTCTCTCTCTCCCTCCATATATGCACACATATAGAGAGAGACAAGATCATGCATGGTATAATTTATCATTGATAATGAGTATATCTCATGGATTTATGGGATAGTGGTAAAAGATGAAACCACAACTGTGGCGGTAAAATTAAAAATTATGTATTTTTTATCAACAGGAACACATTTTTTGTTGTCATTAGCACATCCCCCCTCCCCTCTCTTGTCATATATTGATAATGAGTATATCTCATGGATTTATGAGATAGCGGTAAAGGATGAAACCATGACCTTGGTGGTGAAATCGACTGATCATTGCATATGAGTATATGTCATGAATTTATGGGATGATTATAGGTTGAGATTGTCACCTTGGTGATGAAAATCCTATATTTAATCTAGATCATTGAGGATACATGAATCTCAAGTGAATTTGTTAACTAATGTGATTTTGTGAAATTTTAGTCAATTAAGTTAAAGGGAAAACAATTAGTAGGGTACAATAAAATACTACATAGGAGGGGCATGCACTTATATGGTTCAATTAAATCTTAGTGGAAAGTTTCTCATAACAATTTGGTGAGTGATCATTCGATTTTTGGTGTTTCTTTCATGTTATCTAAGACATCTCGAGTATGCACCATAGAATCAGATGCATGTTTATCATAATTTTTTACTCGATGTGTATAACACGGGCCAATACGCTTGAGAGTTGAGGTTGTCTATATACCTTATCAACCCTGACACACATTTAGTAGATCCTCGTTGCTCGTATTGTTTCACTACCGCTGAAAGTGCGCAATTGTTTTAGAGCTTTATAACTTGAATACTATCCACATTTTATTGATATGCATTTAGCCTTATGTGCTAAATCCCCTGACCCCACGGATCTCCCAAACAAGTAAAATATACATACTACACACTTTGTTTTCTATATGAACTTTTGTGCATACTACAACATCAGTTGATTCTTAACAAATTGCAAAGAAAGTGTGTCATGTTGGTGTTAGCATATGTGTTGGTTTGGAACACAACCGGAGAGAATAAGAGAAAGAGGAAAAAGAGATGAAGAGGAAGATGAAACAACAAAGGTAGAAGAAGATCAGAGAAAGAAGGAGGAGGAGGAGGAGAAAAAGATTAAGAAAAATGCACAGAAGAGAAATTAGGGGCAAGAACAATTTCTCTGGAGATGTTTGGAGGCCCAAGACCTTCGGTGATTGCCTTAGTGACTGGCAATGTACTCACAAAGCTTCAACGGAGCTCGAAGGAGGAACCGTCATAGCGAACATGTTCATCAGATAGCACAAAAAGCAATAGCTCTTGCTCATCGTTGCCTCAGTAACATATTGCCCTTACCGTCACCGAGAGATGAAGGTAGAGGATGGATCATCAACTTGTAAATAGCATATGAAAAGAATGGAACCCAAAAGAAGATCGTTTTATATGGGTAGTGTTATAGGGTTTCAAATGAAGTGGAACATCTCTAAAGAGAAGGACCATATCCACGGAGGTGGATCAGGCTCTAGGGAGCATGGAAGGTGGCAGGTAGGGTTTGTCGAGTGACTGGAAAGGTGGGGATTGAGGTGGAAAGGAGGGTGAAGTTTTACTTGATCGAGAATTAATAAAACCGAGGGAACTGACCAATCCAAGAGGGTGTTGACCGAGGTCAACACCCCTTGGCTGAGGTGGATAAGCGAGCAGGGTTTGGTGAACAGGAGAAAGCCATGTGACTGGTTGATCGAGTTGTTGGCCAGCCATGTGGCAACATTAGAAAAATCAGAAAAGAGGGAAACCAAAGATAAAATGAAATAAAATGAAATGAAATCATAAAAAGTGGTCAACATTAAAGTTGTAGATGTCAATGAGATCTATAACTTATATGAAGAATCGAAGTGTTAAAATGCAAGTTACATAAAGATGTAATATTTTTTAACATATTTATATGTATAAAATACCAATTTTTATTGTTTTTATATCTTTCTTTAATTTTACCTTGATTATATACATATTATATTTTAATATATTATAGTTATAACAATTATGCAATTCCTTTTTGGTTTGGATTTTTAGCAATTAAGAAAAATATAGATAGAAAGGATGGTATACATATGAGTATTTTAGCGGCTTCTTTTTATTATTTTTACAGCTTTTTTTTTATTTTTTTGGATTTTACCTTTTTATAGTTGGTTATTTTACAAAACAAAAAGAAATAAAATAACAAGATTGTACATGAAATAATAAGGTTCTGAATGTACAATTGTAAAATACATAACACATCCCAAAGACTGTAATTGTGCAAATGTGCGCTGATTGTTTCAAATTGGTATTGTTTCGAAGAGAATTTAACGCATAGTCGTATTTTAGAAGCGTTTGTTTTAAAAAGGATTTAGCGTACAACATTTCAAAAAAATGTTAGGACTCATGAGAGTCTGTATGGGTGAGATTTTCAACTTTACAACTTTTCAGACTTTGATTTACAGTTAGGGTTTATTACACACACACGCACGCTCAAGCGCGCGCGCGCGCACACACACACACACACACACATATATATATATATATATGCAGGTTGGTATATTTTTAGGATTTTTCATGTATTAAGGTTAGTTATTTTTACACAATAAAATGGTTTCATATTAATTAGAGTTAACATGAAAATACTAAAAAAATCAGTGAAGTTTGTACTATATATATGTGCGTATTTACACATGAAACTCATATCTTTGGGATTTTCTTCAACTCTCAATTCTAAATTTTATTTGTCGACTCGATCGTGACTACCAAATCTAAGGGGTTAGGCAAAATATTAGGGTTTACTCATGCGTATTCCTTTTTTTGGTCATTCTTTACAAGTACACCCTTTCCAATTTTCAAGTTCTATATTTTTTGGGTTTTTGTAAGATTTATATGTTAATTATACATTATTATCAATGCATGCAAATTATAAAAACATGAAATTAAATGCAAATGAATGTATTTTTTTTGTTTGATTTGAAGCTCAATTTTTAGCTCTTAAGTAGATGAATCCTAGATTAGAGCTCTTCTAGCTCCGATTTCTAGGATATTTCATTATTTTGATCCCAATTTAAGGTGTGTTACTTCATTGTGGTTTTATTTTTAGTTATAATTTTTCTAGTTCATCCGTGTTTATCCATGTGATTCTTAATTTTCCCTAATTCTATCTTATCTTCTCATTTCGATCAAGACTTCACTAATCACCTTTGATGTCTTCATGTTCAACTACCCTAGACCTCCCTTAACTATGTTGTTCGGTCAAGGTTTGCCTCTTGCTTCTATCCGCTTCAATTAAATTAACTATGTCATTCCATTATTCTATTTAGTGACCTTCAAAATTGAGGTCAACATCTGGTGAGTTGGATTTGTTAATTGAAACATTGTAGAATCTATACACTAATCTCTTAACATGATCATTGGGTCATTAACGAGAACTAAACAACTTTGGAGAATATTTTATCTATAAATTCATCTAATAAACGGATCCTCGCATTTCATCTCCATGAGGCAGAGCATATATAGTTCTTATTTCACCTTTATTCAACTTGATTTCATGTATGTTGCACTTCTATTTTGCAAAAATGTAGGTATGATTTCTAGAAAGTTACTACTTGAAAGAGCTATGCAGGGTAAACTCCCCAACGCACCCCTCATCTCTCTCATGTGGGTCCCACATTTCTCTTTTTTAAAAAATTAAATAAATTAATTTTACATCATCAATCCTATCAAAAAATAATATATTATACCATCATATCATATAAAAATTACAAACTAGTCAACTTATACTCACTTTTCCAAACTTCAATACAATCGCATCACAATAACTACTTACTTTTTCAAACTTCAATACAATCATATCACAACAAACCCACTTCTAACACACCCTCAGTTTAACCCTCTATCCAAACATCCAAATCCAAAAATGGATTACCCTTTACCAGTTTAACCTGCCTTAACCCGCTAACCAAACACACCTTAAAGATTCGTTAGCAAACACTATACAGATCATCGCAGCTTCACCTCATCTCTGCCTCTATTATTCCTGTTCTAATTGAGGGAGATAACAATAGTAGTTACATATGGAAGTCACTGAAGAAAGTAATAGAACATTTATGTCCTGAAACCTACCATGTGTTGCATTTGCAACCATGCCCCATCATGGGGAGCAAATAATTTTCAAACTTTGTTTACACCATAGTCCTTCAAATGGTAAATTTACAACGATGCCCCTCAACATTCCAAAAATTGCATGCTAGGGAGGTATCCATAATCTGGTTGAATGGGTTTTTATAATTTTCATTCGATTTTTTATGTATTTAGAAGTTATTTCTAACTTGTTTCTCTTGAAGGAGGATACCTGGAAATTCAATTTTTTCATTCATTTTCCATTTAAATACATTTTTGTATGAAAATTTGGATCTGTTTGGTTACCGGGTTACACCGGGTAGCCCGATGTACCCCACTGCATTTTTGGGTTGGAATTCCATCACAAATCAAGATGACATCACATCATATTCCTTATTCCAACCCTCTCTCAACCCTCAAAACCTTCGAAACAACTACTATGAGGGTATCCTAACCCGTCCATCCCAGTAACCAAACAGACCCTAGAGTTGCATCCCGAATCAAATAACCTCCACAACTTCCCATTTTTATATATTTTTAGATGCCTGATAGCAATAGATAGATTCACTTCATAGAAATCTTTTCTTAATAATATGGTTTCAAATAAAAAATAAGTACGTAGGATACTTAAAATCTCTACTTTCCTATCAATTATGTTAAAAAACACCATTTCAAACTTTTACTTTTTTACGAAATTTTCAAAATCCATAACAAGTACACTCATAAATATTAAAAGCAAACTTTACCTTTTATAATATTTCAACTCGATATTTTTAGCTGGCAAATTTATTAAGTTTTCACCATTTCTAAAAATCGAACAATCAATAAAATTTATAAAAATGTCAAATAATTCATTGGATTTTAAAAAAAATCAATGAAAATACTCTTGAAAATATATTTTAATAGATAGTAACTAGATCTAAAATACATGAAAAGATCAAATAAAAGTTCAGCATATAAAAATCCACGAACACTGTCCAATGTAATTCTATAAAATACTAAAGTACCCATATTAGCTATCTTTGCGGATATTAAATAGTTCAATGTATTAAAAAATTATTAGAATACATGTATTACTATTTGACGTTCCAAATCCTACTAATATTTAGTTTTCAATTTAAATCGCACTATCAGCCCAAAAACAATTATTTGAAAGGCAAATATAAAAATATAAAAACTCATCCAAATTATCGAAAATATCAAAAATATAATAAATCTAAACTAAATGTTGCCTCTACTTTTTATGAATTTTAGATATTTAAATAAATAAAAAAACAAAAACATTCATGATTTGAAAATCTTGTTTTAATTTTTCTAAAAAACTAATAAAATTACAAATAGAAAATTAAAATTTAAAAAGTCGAATAAAATTATAAATTTAGAAATAAAATATATGAAATCCTTACATATTATGATTACATATAAATATATAAATAAAACATGCAAAAAATACGTGCACATTAAAAAAATAAAAATAATATATACTCCTAAAAACAAAAAAAAACATTAAACCTACATCGTTATACCCATATATCCCCAAAACAACCACATTAATAGTAGTTTCCTCGTTGAGCTCGAGTTCAAGACTTAACCAACTAAAAATAAAATCTAAAAGATAATTTGAATAGCTTAATTAGGTATACTATAAATAACCATAAAATATATCTTATAAGAAAATATGATTTTACGTTACAATAAATTCCTTGAATATGGCATTATTTTGGAGAAAAATATGGAGAGGGATTGCTAGGGTTTCTAGGGGGTCAAATTGATAAGGGTTGAGAATTAGCCAAGGAGACAAATAGAGTTTTTGGTTTCTCTTATGGTGTTTATGGGTTTTCATCCTAAGTTACTATATGAGCCAACATTTCCAACTTGATAAATGAGGGGGACTTCTACTTTAGGTAATCTCAAGATTTAGAGTTGACTCTTGGCTTAGGATTAAGTAAGTTGGAGGGTTCCATACCATGGTTTAGATCAAGGTTAGGATTGGTGTTAGCGAGAGGATCGTGAGAATGAATAAGGTTTTCTTGAAATGATCCTAGATTTGATTTAGGTTTCATGGAGGACATGGTTATATATTAACCATATAGACTAGGGTTTTTTTAGCATACGTGCTTTGTGTGCTAGTGTTCATGTACGTGCTAAGGGTGATTTCAATATTATTGACTTAGGCTAGGTATTGTAATGAATCAGAGGTTTATCACCTTTCACTCATCGGTTTGTGCTCGGTAGATGGCATGTCTACCCAAGGTTTTAGATAACCAACTGGATATAAAACCATACACGCACCAATTTTGGATTCTTTTGGTCAGACCAATGGTATCAATTGGTCAAACTGGAGATAACATCAACAATTTATAAAAATAAGAAAAAAACAGAATTATTGTATTGTTGGTTTGGTTCATATGATCCACTCATGTCGAACTGAGTTAGACCCATATTTTATAATAATTAATTCAAATAATGCTACATAATATATTCAAGTGATATTTACACTTGTTTCTTTTTGGATTTTTTTTCAATAACACTTATATCCTCCTTTTTTATAATAATAACATATGTGCCCCTATTTTTTTTACAAACTCATGATAACATCATTTTACTGTCACACTTGTGCTCCCATATTATACCAATATAAGGATAATATTGTGATTTTGTAAGAATATAGGGGTATAAGTATAATTATTAAAAATTTAGGGGTATACATGTTATTAGAAAAACTCGAAAAATCATAAGGAATATATTTTATCAAATTCATATAAATTCATATATATGATATATAAAATTAGTAAATATAAAACTATTTAGATTTTAAACAATTGTTATTCGTTTATTACTTCTCATAGTGTGAACATGACAACTTCGTCATTATGTAAAGGCATAATCTGTAGTTGTTAAAGGGGGCAACATGTACAATGTGAGAAGAGAGAGATAATATTCATAAGGTAGGAAAGAAGAAGCAACATTGGGTTAGAGGGTGAATCCTCTGTAGTACTACAGAGTCTGCTGTAACCGCTTGAGCCAGCGGTTCACACAAGTTTCCACGGTACATGTCCACATAAACAATGAATTCGTGCGAATCGCTCGATCAAGATCGAGCGGATCCGATAATTCCTGATTTTGTAGCAGACTCTGCAGTACTGCAGAGGATCTGCTCACCATTGGATCACTGACATGCATTGATGGAGAAAAGATAAAGAGAATATCATACTATAAATTATAATGAAACTAGATTATGACTAGTTTTAAAAAATTGCATTCTATTGAATAATTATAAATTATTTTATGTTAAAAAGATGAATTTGGACATGAAGAACCGGAGAAGCTACTCGTCTTCTTACCCCTAATCATTATGTATGCCCGTGCACGAACTTATGTACGTCTACCCAAATACGGACGTGACAAATAACTTGATAACTATAGTGATGCATGTTACGTTTTGTTTTTTTACTGTTGGTCAACATTTACTTTTTTATACGCTACAACATGCATGTCATGTATTTATACTTATTATCTTAACACATACATCTCTTGCATTTTTAATTAATATATAACATGGTATTTTCATGAGTATTTATATTTTCCATTTTTATCATGCCTTACAAACATATGGAAGACAAAAAAAAACTACGGATTACTAATACTATCTGCGTAGACTAACATCGGAGTCATGGAAAATGTCTCTTTATTTATCACATTTGTACATTTATAAAAAATGATTACAATGATAATATCCAATTATTATGAATATTCATTATATTACATTGAACAACAACTTTTATTCTGGTGTTCTAATTGGAAGCATAGTTGATTTCGTTTCCTTTTCATCGGAAGCATTAGCCACTGTCTGAGAAGGAGTCCAGAACCACTGTGCGAACGGCGACGGGGATCCGGACCTGGTGCCGCCCGTCGGACCAGGTCAGGCTTCCGAACGAATAAACTCCCTGCACTCTGCGAAGAGCCCGGAACGTGACCCTGAACCTGTTCCAAGTCGTTTGCGCATCGAAAACAAGCATAGCTGGTTCAACCACCATCTCCACACCAGGCGGCGCTTCGACGAGCACTCGATACACTGAGTCGGTTGGCCCGACATTGGTCACTGTCCTCCAAAGTGTCACCTCTGTTTTAAGGTTTGGGATGGAGATGGAAGGTAGGTTCAGGTGATAAACAGGCCTTCCCCGCGTTTCGCAAACTAATACTGTTGTCCATGAGCAATGGAACTCCTTGTAATCGTTTGGATCGATGTCGTATACTAGCCCAGGCTGAACTGCCCGGCTAGGATTGACATTGCCACCACCGAAGTCGAAAGGGTCCGCGATCTTTCGAGGGACTCCCTCGGCCAGTATAGGTAGACCGAACTCGTCCTTGGTTGAAGCTGCAGTTAACATTTAAAATTTTGATTTCATATTCGTAAAAAGTTTACATCAAAACAAGAGGCAAGCATGTAACAAACTGTGTCGTTAGTCCTTTTTGAATTGCAAAGCTCGAACAAGTAGTTAGCTAGCATCAAAACTGTCATTACCGGTCGTGATGAGTGCGGATTTGATGGCTGCGGGCGACCAATTTGGATGGACGGCTTTGATTAGAGCGACGATACCCGCGATTGCTGGGGTTGACATGGAAGTTCCTGACTTGAATTCGTAGGAGTCTTCTACTGCAGCAAGGATGCTCACGCCAGGAGCCGCAATGTCAGGCTATTACATTGATAACAATGTCATTGTTAGTTATTCTGATCCATCATTGATAGGTTTTAATTGTCTGTTGTAGCTCTTGCTACAGCAGAGTCAGCTGTAGGAGCTGGAGCCGTTCGATCATGATCGAGCGGTTTCTATGAATTCACATTTTATGTGAGCTTGAATCATATGAATTCATAGAAACCGCTCGATCAGGATCGAGTAACTCCAGCCCCTACAGTCGAGTATGCTGCAGCAAAGGCTACCAGGGTTTAAAAAACCGGACCGTCCGATCGAACCGGTTGGACCGGGAACTGGTCGGTTTTAGGTAATTAATTTTTTTAAAAAAAGAAAATAAAAAACCGGGTCAGATCGATGATCGGACTGGGTTGACCTGGGCGGTTGGACCGGGTTGACCCGGATTGACCCGGATTTGATGGTTTAGTATATTTTTAAAAAAATAAAGGTTTAAATAATGAAATAATAAGGTTTTTATCACTTGCACCCTTCTTAAATTTTACAATTTCAGTTACGTCCCTCTCTTTTTTGGAATATAACTTGTGCCACTACTTTCTTGGGGTAATTTTTTAAAAGCAACTATAAATAAATTATTACAATATTATATTCATATATAATGCTAGAAAATATGACTACCTTTGTAGAGTTTTATTCAAAATAGACAATCATGTTTTTATATTGAAAGATTTGACATTTTAAATGATTATTTCATTGATATATAAATATATATTTACATATATCTATTCGGTTTTATCGGTTCAAAAAACTGGTTTGACCGGTCCGACCAGTAAATTAAGCCCGATCCGATTTTTTCCAAGTCGATATGAATGATGACGTCATGCTAACATCATCACTGGTCCGACTGGTTTGAATCGACGGTCCGATCCAGTTGGACCATACCAAAGACTAACCGGTTCAATGTCCGGTCCGATTTTTAAAAGAAGGCTACGACAAACCAATCTCTTAATTTTGGAATCTTTATGTGAATAAAGCGTCAAAAGGAAAATAAATAGCAACGCGCACCTTAAGAACTCCAGGGAAAATTTTGCTGGGACCCCTGGAAGAAAACGACGCGACAATTGGCGCGAGCACCTCCCTTCCTTCAGCCGTCCACGTGGGTTTCAATTTCGCTACCGGTGATCTGCACAATTGCAGCAAGATCCACAAAAATCGTGTGACTTTTCTTACTACTGCTCCAAATTTGAGTTTGTTTGACGAGCTTGATTACCTTGAGGATTCTATGTAATCAAGAATCTGTTGATGCACCTCGAAGTCCACTAAAACAACTGGTATAGGACGGTCGACCAGTGATTGCGTAGAGTATTTGGCGAAGATCATCGCGGCTCCTTTCGCTTGGAAAACCGCTGTGAGTGCGGTGGAGAACTGTCTCCGCAGAGGTTTTGTTCCCATGGTGCACAGCACCAATTTTCCTTTTATATCCATTGTCTTCAAAACACTAGCTTCACAGCTGCAAAATTTCCGACGAATAAGAAAAACAGATGTTGTAACATCGAGCACGGATCCTCTGTAGTACTACAGATGCAGACTGTAATGAGGTGCATGTTTCGAACATATTGAACGAGCAGCTCACACGGTAAGGGCCAAGAAAAACCCGAATTTCGTGAGAACCACCGCTAAATCTTGATCTGAGCGGTTCGGAACATGCACCTCCATACAGCCTGCATTACTGCAGAAGATCCGTCTGCAGGAATATATAGTCCTAATTATTTGGATTTTACTTACGTGGCACCATAGACGATCCCGACAAATTGGTCGAATATGTTTGATGATTTATAAACGTATCCTTGCCCCTGTGGAAGGTTGAAGTGCACGGAATTAGTTAAGCAATTGTGACTAACGTAGTCATCAAGCTTAAGAATAATTACTATGACGGTGAGGTTGTTCCCAAGCGTAAGGGCCGTCGGGAAGGACCGGTCGAGGGTGGTGGCGGCGACGGTGATCACCCAAGGAGCCAAATTCCAGACGCTCTTTGGCGTCGGCCCATTGTTCCCGGCTGAGTACACAACCGTGATGCCCTTCATCACTGCTTGAAGAGTCGCCCAAGAGCCTGTTTTCATAGAGAGCGATAACGACAATACGTCGACGCCATCGTGGATCGCGTCGTCGATGGCCTTGATGACCGATGCGTCATTTCCGGTGTGGGTCGTTTTGTTCCCCCAGAAGACTTTGTAGATCGCGAGCCTCGCCATGGGAGCTCCCCCCCGGGCAGTGCCGGTGCCGAGCCCGTGGAAGCTCACGTTCTCGACTTGGGAACCGGCGGCGATGGAGGCACAGTGTGTGCCGTGGCCGAAGCCATCTCGTGGGGACAAGTCATCGTGGTCGAGCATGGACTTGTGGATGCCTCCGGAGTAGAATCGAGCTCCGATGATCTTACGGTTGCAGTTGGATGCATTGAAAGATTCTCCAGTTTGACATGTTCCTTTCCATCGTTGCGGTATGGGTCCATAACCAGTGTCATCGAAGCTCTTTGATTCTGGCCATATCCCTGTGGAGAAGAAGAGGTTAAGTCTAAATTCAGCACACAAAATCTGAAGCCATCAGCAACGTACTTACCGGAATCAATCACCCCAATGATGGCACCGTCACCCCCATTAGCCCTTTGGAGAAGGCTTGAAGGGTCGCTGGAGCTCAATCGAAGGAAATCCCAGCTGCGCGTGGTGTGCACCTGAAGCGTGCTGCTGAGCTCCACGCGAATAACACCGGGCATCTCTGCGCGATTTGATTCCTCAGATTTGATGTTCATGGCCAATCTTCGTTGCAGTTAATTAACACATGTAATCAAATGTTCTACCTGCAAGCAATTCAGCTTGATGGTCCGTAAGCATCGCTGCGAATCCGGAGAATCCATGCCTGTAACTGTACACGATTGACTCCAGAGCTTGCTCCTTGCTGCAATTGTAAAAACCATATTGTTCAGTCAAGTTAATCTGTTAAGCTGATAAATCTTACAAATACTAAATTTGAAGTGGACTTGCCCTCCAAGAACAGAGGCGAGGGTGTCGTGGTGGAGTGCAGTGACGACATCGGGATCATCGTGGTGCTTCTCTCCCATGTACGCTATATGCAACTGCAGCACACGGGATACACACATATTACAGGATGCTTGAAACTAATGCAAGAAATGGGTATGTGCGAAACCGAATCAGATTACCCTCTTTTCCCCATTGATGGCAGAAGTTGATAGAAGGCTGCCGAAGGAGAGGAACATGAGCAGCAGGAGAATGGAACGTGAAGCAGAAGCCATCTCCAGTTGGATGCAAGGCCAATACTTGATTGGTTTATGCAGTTAATTATAGTTGCGTGTGCAGAGCTAAATTATCGGGATGTGGTCGTCGGCTAAGTTCGACATGGCTGATTCATTCGTTCTTATGTGGCGGCAGCGAGGTTGAAAACTTTCGGACCCATATATGCAAAATAAAATTAGTTTAAACATGCGATATTATCTTTAGACTGGGCAATTCCTGATCCAATGAGACTCATTCAGAAAGCTAGATAGGGTATCGATGCGGAATGCGACTTTGACGGGAATCTTGGCGGGTGATCAACAATGACACGCCAACGTTGGTATTACTGTTGCACTTGCGAGATGAAGGGAAGGAGTTTGTCTTGTCCGTAGAAGAAGTATCAAGGAAACCAAACAAGTGACCTGCTTTTAACAGGATTATTATTCATTAATGACGGTATCAGATTTCTCACCTGCACGTTATGCAGTGGTAGTACAGAGAATGCAGAAAAAATATAATGCTCGGAGGTTTATATAGAGTACTGATCTCTGCATTACTGCGAACGCCGGGTGTAAAGAGGGGTGCGGGCCGAGCCTTTCGGATTTTCTTAGCCTCTAATGTGTGAGACGATCGATCTTGATCAAGCGGTTCGGTCCGCACCATCTTTATAGCCGGCCTCTGCAGTACTGCAGAGGATCCGTGAGGGTTTATATAAAAGTCTCCTGCAGACAAATTGGGCTGTCAGGAAAGCTCGAGCTCGATGAGCTCAACTCGGACTCGACTCGTTAAGGGCTCGCGAGCCGGACTCAAAACCTTAACGAGCCCGAGCCCGAGTTGGGTTTTATGACTCGTTATCTTATCGAGTCGAGTCCGAGTTAGGCATTGTTCAACTCGGAAACTCGACTCGATAACTCATTTTCTCTCTTCATAAAAAATTAAAAAAAATATATCGAAACTTCCACATTGAGTTTGATATAAAATAGAAGTTAACATTTTCTTGCCCAAAAAGCTACATAAAAGAGTATAAAAAAATCAAAATTACAAATGTCATTTGCATAATTTAATGTATAAAATGGAACAATGACTCATTAAGAGGTTTATGAGCCTGCTCATTTTGAGGCTCATGAGCCAGCTCAGAAACTCATGACTCGATAAGAGGCTTGTGAGCCAGCTCATTTTGAGGTTCGTGAGCCAGCTCAGAAACTCGTGGCTCGATAAGAAGCTCGTGAGTCAACTCGAACTCGACGAGTTCGAGTTGGTGATCCCGAGCTCGATCCTTATCGAGCCCGAGTTCGAACTTAGGTTTCTTATCGAGTTCGAGTTCGAGTTGAGGCTAACTCGACTCGTTGAACTCGATAGACACCCCTACAGACAAATCCCTTAAACATAGGGATTTTCGAATTCGAATATGCAAATGGTGTACACCTTACCCCATATTGAGACAGGAGAGCTCACCGCGTGTGAGGAAGTGTTGTATTTAATGGTAATATATTTAGATTCTAACTTGATAAACCCATGCAATTACATTGGGAAATCAAATTTAATCAAATTTGTTTATAGTGGGAAATCAACTAGTTCGGAGAGAAAGTTGAGAATTTTCAAATTTGAAACATTGTATGTTTGGGTGGAGTTTTAGTATAACATCTAGTAGTGCTAAAACGGTGGTGAACTTATTCTTCACACGCAAGAAACTCTCGTGTGTTCTTTGTTCCACCGCGAAGCTATTCCTTTCTCTACTCCTAGTTGCTGTTCTTCGAGATACTTTCAAGGACAATCTCATCGGTATGTGTGGATGAAGATCGTGTGCCATCTTATCCTTTGAGTGAATCGCTAATATCATATACACTGGTATTGCGAGGGTGATATCCTTTCTAAGGACATTCCTTCATAGGTGCTTCAGTGATCTCTACTCTAACTTATTTACTATTTTATTTGTTTGTTTTATTGCTTTGCCCTTATTCGATCATGCCCTAATATATTGTATTACATATTGAATTTGTCCCTGATTACATTTTATAATTGAATAATGAATCCGAAACGCATGATTATCTGTTTGTTAATCCGTGACGCTTTTAAATTTATTCTTATTAATCCGAATAATTATTGTTTAATGTATATCATGTTGATCATGTTCATAGCAGGAAGATCATGGATTATGCCACTTGGTATGAAATATTAGTTCACGAGGGAAAAAGAATCTGCACGGATTTTTAATTGGAAAAGAGCCCCACGATGGAATCCACTTAAAGGTATTTTTTTCTCATCATCGTCCCCTTGTCAAGGGAAATCCTTCCTATTTCTATATGTTTCTTTGGATAGTTTGACATGTAGCTCGAGAGATTCAAGAGATGAGTAACAAGAGTTAACCCTATGTATAAGGACAAGATATTTGATTTCGCAATATTCATAAAAGAGAGAAAAAAAAGAAATATTAGTCAATCGCTCCCTTTATACTTAAGATGTGGTTGTCCTCAACATAATAAAAGATAATCATGGCAAGAATAAGGAAAATCATACGAAAAATGAACAGAGGAAAACAGAATATTAGATGATCTATCAGATCCCATATACTTGGGGCTTACTCATCTTAAGTATACAAGAGGACACAAAAAATGAGGACGGTTGAGAATGAATAATATACAAAGAAAATGAAAACATGATCTTAAGAAGTATAGGAGGGCTTCGAGGCTTAGGCTTGTACAAAACAAGTAACATGTCAATAGAATCAATTGTCTAGCGCGGAGTAAATTTTCACGAGACAGGTCGGATGGAATGTGTTTTCAATGAAGAACACAAACGTTTTCCATTTAACTAAGAATGGTTCGATACTAGGTGACAATGACCTTTCGTGCACAATTGTAACTATGTATGATCTCTCCCACTTGCTCTTTGATGAAGAAATTATAAACAAGAGTCAACAAATGACCATTATTATATGTTTCTTTGCTAACCATATACTAACAAAATCGGAGGAATCATTGCAAAATAAAAATTTGAGTTATTATAAATCTAAGTATGGAATATATGATAATGAATATTTTAAGTTATTTATTGTAATGTACCAATTTCCTTAATGTGGTATATCCATATACAAGAACTTAGCATAAATATACAAATGCCGGTACATGGCAACAATTAGAGTTTTATAACTTGAATTTTTATTGAAGATGATCAATATATTCTATTGTATAGACTTCAAGAGGAGAAATTTGGTGACTTTTTAAGGATTAGTTACTTCATACCTAGAGATGATCCTTCACAGTCGCTTTTGTTATATTTGAGGTGTATGTTTGTCGTCATGTAAAAAAGCATTCATGACGTGCACTTTATCTTTGAGATATTTTATATCCTGCCCTTTTTGTTTCATGCTGATTTTATATAGACATTGTATTGTTTATGGTTGGATTCTTAAACATTTTGTATTTGGTGTTGGATGACTAGATCTTGATTTATTGATGTAATAACTCTCACATGGGAACATTCAAACATGATTTGGAGCAAACTTGGGCGGGGCTGTTACAACCATTTTCTCGACGAATGCTTCAACTTATAAAGAGATTTCTGTAATAGGAACACCTCATATTCATTTTCCTACACTGCAGATCCTTTAGGTTGGCGCATGTAAATCTGCTCTTCAAAGTCTTCATGTAAGAACAATGTCTTCACATCTAGTTGCTCCAACTTCAAGTCATTCACAACAACAATAGCTAGTATAACTCGTATGGAGGTGCGCTTTACCAAAAAGTGAACGTTCATTGTAGTTGATACCCTCTTCCTAGATAAAGCCTTTGGCAATTAGTCTTGCTTCGTATCTCGCATCGACAGATCTAGAGATGCCTTTTTTCTTCTTGTAAACCCACTTGCAGTCGATCACCCTCTGTTGATATAGTGGATGAACAAGGGTCCATGTATGACTTCTATTAAGAGATTCAATATCCTCATTCATTGCTGCAGACCATTCTGCAGACTACACTGACGAAACAACTTCTAAAAAATTGCTCGGCTCTCGTGCATCCCAAGTTCCTTTGCAATGAATACTGCACATGCAAAAGTAGGTTCTACATATCTAGAGGGTGGCTTGATCTGCCTTCATCCTCTTCTATTTGCAATGCACTCTTCTTCTTCGCATATTGAACTCTCCTTACCTTCTTCTAGGTTACCATGACTTGTTTGTCATTACTCACGTATGTATCCGCACCAGAAGAATGAACATCAGAACTATGCTTGGAAGATAAATAGCAGACTCGTTAAATACAACATTCTTCTCAACCATCAACTTCCGTGACTTCGGATCAAGACACCACAATCTATATCCCTTACCTCCAGACATATATCTAAGAATATTTCCAATTAATAGATCTAGGTTCTAGCTTTTCTTGACTAACATGTACATATGCATGACAATAAAAAATTTTCAAATTAGAATAATCAAGGGGATGTCCAGATCATATCTCCTCATGTGTCATGGTTGTTTAGAACCGATGAGGGAGATCGATTCACAAGAAAGGTTGCTATTACAACTACTTCAACTCAAAAATCCATCGTCAATCTAGCATTCAACAACATACATCTGGCTCTTTCTAGTAGGGTCTCATTCATGTGTTCTACAATTCCATTCAGCTGAGGAATATGTCTAACTGTATGGTGTCCCCGCGAAGCCTTCATTCTTGCAAAAGTCATTGAAATTGTCGAACATAATTCTAGGCCATCATCTGTCTGCAACCTCTTGATGCTTTTCACTCTGATTCTTTACTAGTGCTTTCACTACTTGAAGTGTGAAAACACCTTGTCTTTGTATTTAAGGATGTAAATCCAAACATTTTTGAAGTAATCATCAATGAAAGTTAGCATATCACATGCACCACCTTTTGATGGGACTTGAAACAACCCCCATAGATCAGAGTGAATATAGTCCACAGTAACCTTTGTTCTATGTTCAATGACACCAAAACTCTTTCGTGACTTTTTGCCATGAATGTAATGCTCACAGAAGTTCATCTTGCCCATGCCATAACTATCAATTAGTCTCTTATAACGAGGGTACTCATGCTTGTCTCGCTTAAATGTCCTATTTTGAAATGCCACAATCTAGTATTGTCAACCCATGAAGCGTTGGAAACAGATGCAACCTGTAATAGTGTCTCCCTATAATGCATATAGGTTTGCAGACCTCTTCACAAACATAACAAAAGGTTCATCTCAGACAACTGTTAGAATGCCACCTTTCGTAGCATACTCGCACAATTTTCTCTTCTAAGGTATTAAGAGATATCATGTTCTTTGTCATACCATAGCATGGCGTGGTGAATATCTATTAAGGTGTCAAATGTCTCATTGTGCATATTCAATTCTACGCTTCCCAACCCTACAATCGGGGACTGCGAATCATTGCACATTATGACAACTCCTCCATCAACATATCTGTACGAGGAGAACTAACTATAGTTGGGCATGATGTGATAGGAGCAATCAGAATTGAGAAGCCATGTGTCCTTCGATCTGTGTGGTATTGACCATCAGAACGTATCCAACATTCCTTCATTCAGATAACTCATTTATGTTGTAGAACCATCTTTTTCAAGTTATTTATGGTCTTTCTCTTTGTTTTTGAGTTTCCAACACTTCTCTTTCATATGTCCTTTTTTCTTGCAATAGTAACAAAGCTTGCTTTGCCCCTTTTTTCTTTTCCTATGATGGTTCATCAAAGTTCTATTGTTCTATGTATTTACCCCTCATGTGGAGCACCTCGACCTCCATGTTGCTTGATGAATGTCCCTTAGGATTTCACGAAAGTTCTTGTACAAGGGTAATAACAAATATACTAGTAGCAATGCTTGATCTTCATCTTCAATTTCTCCATCCATGCAAGTTTTCCAGCTCTGAAATAATTGAATCGAAATACCTAGATGAGATTTAATTGATGTACCTTCGGCCGTATGAAGCATGGAGGGACATTGCTTGAGATGTAGAGGATTAGCAAGAGTCTTCTTCATGTGAAGACTCTAGAGTTTCGGCCACATAACCGCTACGGTAAATTCCATCATAACTTTGAGAAGAGTATCATTCGAGAGGCAGAGTTGTATGCTTGCTTTATACTTCATGTCCATGTCTTCTTTCTCATCTTGACTTAGCATCATAAGGATATTTCGATGCCCTTTAATGCCTTTCCAACACCTTGTTTGATGAGGATCGACTCCATATTGATCTTCCAAAGGCCAAAGTTGATGTTGCGATCGAGTTTCTCAACCGCAAACTTGATCATCATTGCGGGTGTTGGATCGGATCGAGCGATGATCTGTTACGAGAGCTCTTGATGTCGAGGTGGAAACCATCAACTAAACAAATATAGATGAGACTCCTACGCGAGGTGGAGAATCACTAAGAAGGATCTGATACCATATTGTTGAATACAAACTCAACTAATTACAAGGAAGCAATCACGATGAATACACACGATATACATGGAAAACCCCCACCGATGTAGCGAGGAAAAAATCACTAGCAAAGAGAGGTTCCACTATGAGATAAAACATGAGGGCATATACAAGATTCCTAGTAGGCTGCATCTCTCCCACAATGAGACTATATGATAGCCCACGCCTTAACCCTACAATACATATATAGTAGTAATCGGTAAATGGATCCTAATCGGATCCAAAAATTAGTATTTAATCAGGTCAACCAAGATCCATTTACAGACTATACTCAGATCACAAATGGGTCGGTGCTTTAAGGTATATTTCAAAGCATATGATCTCATTTAAGTGGCCCATATAGGAAGGCGAGGTAAGACACATCACGGATCACGGGAGCATGGAGATCGCATCGTATATGATCTAGGTCGATTAGGCATGCTAGTCATAAGGGCAACACAAATTATTTTTTTTAAATCACTCGACATGGGAAGAATTCTCATGTCATTTCATCAAGATCACACATGAGTGACAGAATCACCTCTTGAAGCATGATTACGATCCACGAGTCTCTAAGCGAAGAGACTTCTTGTCTCAAGTATGATATGACATATGGAACACTTATGGGCGTATAGATGAGATGCGTGCTTCTTACCATCCGAAACGATGATCTGAGCGAGGAGCCTCCTGATTTTGTCTCACGAAATCAGTTATCTCCTTCATGAGAATGAGGCACTGAAGAGGACGAAGAAGCACGAGTGATCAATCCCACAACACAATAACATCACGATAACAGACGACTGCACTGGAAGAGAGAGAGAGAGAGCTTGGACGTGTGTAGTGAGAGAGAGAGAGAGTGAGAGTTGTTGCTTTAACTTAATTGTGTGTCAAGAAGGAACTATGGTTAGCCTTTCTTTTATACAAATTTGGATTGCTACGATGCACGACTTATGTACTCCTAGTCGAACCAATAAACAACATTTTGTTTCAACAATTTGCAACATTATAATTAATTTTAAATGAAAATAAGTTGACTACATTCTCCAACAAATTAATTCAGTTAAAATCAATTGTATATGGAAGATATAGGATGTCACCATGGAGGCTTCTCCATCGTCGTCTACTCCTATTAGGAGTGGAGAGACTTCTCCTTTTCTAATCAATGAGATCTCAATCTCTATCAAATCTTTGACAAGTTGAAAGAACTTTATTGCTTGAATTTTCACTAATATGGTTCCAAATTATTTTATGATAATTTCAATTATGTCACTGATAATTATGAATCATATTCAACCTCCCAACATGAAATGTAAATCACATTGACATTTTTAATGTGTAATGTGAATCCATTTCACATTAACTTATAAATTACAAATCCTGTTTACACTTAAATCTCTCCGCGATATTATGAATCAAATTCACAATATACATGATTACTGTGGATAGTGCTATCCATATTATTCATATCTATGATAATTAAATCCAATTTAATTATCTTAGATGCTTCTCTATATATGTTTAAATAATGTGAATCATATTCAAATAATTAATGATAATTAAATCTAATTTAATCGCCAACTTTCAATGCTCATTTATTATCAATAATAGAACGACTCTTGAACTCTTTCAAGAAAAGCTTCTCTGTGGATACTTGGAGATAAGGACATGTCAAGTGTATATTCTATGTATAGTTGCTTGGATACTAAGATTTAATCTCATATCCAGATCTAGATGATCTTCAGAGATGTCTGATCGAGTTAGATGGAATATTTACTCTTCTCATTGCATTTGAATCATATTAAGATCAATGTCTAAAATTTAGACTAAAATTAGATAACTATTCTATAAGCGGAGTCACTAAAATCGAAATATGTTTCATCGCTCCTTTGGAATAAAAGCATCAAGGTTATACAATTGATTAAGTTCACATCACACTCGAGTATTCGTAATACCCGTACATCCTGCATAATGGAAGACTTAGAATAAGCCTGAAGTTTTGATCATACTTGAATTGTCTTCATCATGATTTATCGGTAAGTTTCTCATTTGATAATTGAGAGTTGGTATCGATCATACGCTTTTTCAAAAGTATATTCATACTTACAAATCCTGTCATGCTTCCAAAGTAAGAGAGCATCAATGGAACTTGGTTGGTCTAAATATCTCATGAGTGAGCTCATATCTTCCAGTACAATAGTGAATCTGCATGATCCCTTTAAGAGATCGTATTACTCATAAGCCCTTGCATGCACACCAACTCGTCGGTATATAGACATGGATTAGGTCATCAACCTAGTGGTTTGTCTAATGTACATACTTAGACATATAACAATACAACTGTCTCTGGTCAGAGGATGTGTGCCTATATCATGACAACATATGACACAAGCCTTTGATATCTCAATCTTGTTAAGTCAACTCTTGACTTAACTTATCTGACACATCTGAATCTCATTCTCATGCGGAGGACCTGCATCAAGAGGTCAGTCATAGATCATCCTTTGGAGTACGGATGGCCATCTCCTTCTTAGATCGGAGATCCTTTCTTGACAATAATCAGACGATGTTAGATGAGTCCTCAATCTAACTCTTTAAATATCATCTCAACACCAACCTCTATGATCCAATAATTGAATAAAAAACTGTATGATTATTAAGATGGCTATGATACATAACCCTAATTGTACTAAGGGACCATTTATAAGTGCATGCATTCATTAATCTCAGATAGTGAGTGAAAATCAATAACTTTTATTGATATATAAAAAAACACAATAACATTTCTAGTAAAAATGGTTCGTCTCGAGCTCACATGTCTAACAACAGATGCCTCTGTAGTGGAAATAAATGAAGGGCGAATACCGGTAGTGTAGAAAAAATTCAGAATTAGAATCCATCCCTGCTTCTTAACTCACAAAATATATAATAGTCTTTTCACTCACTTATCAATTGGTTCCTCTTCGACCATCCAAAATCGTGGAAGTAAGAATGATCTATGATTAGAAAGAAAGTCTCCAGTGTGCGAAGAGAAGTGAGAACTTGGAGCTTAGACCTGCAGTTTGACTTTCTTTTCTTGATCATATGTTCTCGATCTTAGTAAAGAAGTAGTAATGTTAGGGGAATTTAAGCATTTTCGAGATAAGCTGGCTCTTACTCCTTACTCTTCAACTCGAATTGAAGAGATTTCCGAAATAAATAACTGTTATATATCTAGTTTGATGGGACTATAATATCCAACTTTCTCTTAGCTCCAAATTCCTTTCCATCATACAAAACGCGTCGTTAGAGGATAGATGGTTTTTTAAATTGATCGATTTAAAGCAAATGCCAAATGGATGATTGTAACTTATTAGGGACTGAGTAATGTGTACGTATTATCCTCATAACCTCCACTTCTGTGTGTGTCACCCATACATTCACTAACCCGTATCAGATAAGGAAGTGGATCGTCTGCTCCAAGGTCTCCTGCAACAGACACTACAGTAGACCTGTGGACCGCTCGATCGTGATCCAGCGGTTCACACGAATTCTTTCGACACAAACCTACAAAAAGATGAATTTATGTGAACCGCTCGATCACGATTATATAAACCCTGCCAAACAAATGTATCAAACCAAATCGGTTAAATGTTGTAAGTGAAAGAAAAATTTGGACGAGGACATTCTATTCCAACGCTCCTCCACCGGAGAAAGCAGCACAACACGCCGGAGGGAGGGAGAGCAGAGCGTTTCTCCTCCCACCATCTACTCGCCTCCCCCAACTCCGATCTCCACCTCCCATGGCGGAAAACCCTAAAAGAGCTGTGTTCGTCCTCTCCTTCCTCCTCCTCTCGTTCCTGATTCCTTCATCTATGGCTTATCGTCCCGGGGACGTCATCCCGATGAGCCGGGCGGGGCAATACCACGGGTCGAGATCGGAGTGGCACGACGTTATTGGCCGGCACTGCCCGATATTTGCTGTTAACAGAGAGGTAGCGACTTGTTTTGAGTTTTTAGGGTTTTGATTCGGGAAGTTTAATTTTTTGAAGGCTATTTGGTTTTGGTTTTGGCAGGTTTTGATGCCAATACCTAAGCCCGTGGGTTATACTGGCGCCGACGCATACAAAATGTAATCTTTCTTTATGGATTTTGTGCTTAACGAATGCAATTGGATATGTTGGACTAAATTGCCAATTCATGAATTGACTAGCTAAGAGTATCAATGGATCTGGATTTGCCACTGCTTGGTGAAGGAAAATGTGAAGGTTATATGTGGATTGTGATTTTTCTTCCTGTTGATATCAAAATTTATTCTGGTTGTGGAACCTTTTTTAGTTTTCCCCACCTGATTCATCTAATGTTGATGTTACTACACGTTGTTATTTTAATCCTTTGCCTTTCTTGCACCTTGCCTTATTAGTCAATATTCACATGAGGGAAATGGGACAGCAAATGCATGCCCCCATCGTTGGACGAGAAATCGGCTGTCGGCCATAGAGGCAATTCTCTGAGAATCATGGATGCCTTTCAAAGAGGCAATTCTCTGAGAATAATGGATGCATTTCCAAGTTTCATTTTTCGATGGTCAATTGTCCCTCCCCGTTATTTCGAGAGTTTATATCTACAAGGCAGACAGTTACTTGCATTACGTGGCTTTCATAAATTTTGATGGAATAAGCTGTTTACAACGATGTTCCGGCCTTCATCTTAATCTATTGTTTCTTACTCAATGATTTAAAAATAGTTTTTTAAACTCATGTATATCTAGCTTATGTTTATAACGTGATTTGATTTTTCAGTTATATTATAATCCTTCTTCATTCATGCATGAAGAAAGTTTCACATTGAAAATGTTTTATCATTTTTATGTCTTTGAAAAATGCAGCTCATTTCAAGTTGGGCACGAGAAATTCCATATCCCATGGCTTCTTGTAATAAATCGAAAGAGCACTGAAGTTCCTATGATTGATGTTCATCTGGTAAGATCTATGATCAGGGAACTTCAAGAATACTTCGACTTTATTAAACATTAATTTTTATCTAGCATAATATGTCCGTTTTTTTTCTTGCATCAGAGTTATACTGGAAGTGATTTACATGGTGTAACTGCTAGTGTTTCTAACATGCCTCATCATTGTAAGATCAAAAACTTCACCTTTCCTCTGTTTTTATGGCATTATATCAAATTATTTCAGTTGGGCATTTGTTTTGTTATTATTTGAAATGGTCAGAGATGATTACCGTTGTATGATAAAATGATCCAACTTTTATGCAAAAAGTCGAGCAAACTGTGCAAGAGACAAATGGTGATTTGTGTATTCCCTGATCATTTATGGACTATTCAAATGATGCCCAATTAAGAACAACAAAAATGGCATTATAAACAAACCATACCACATTATACTCTTAAATGAAATGCTCTCTTTTGCTCTTCTAATGCAATCTGAAATTTAGTGAAAAATTTTTGTGGGGTGAGTAGGGAGAAAATTGGGGTGAGGAGATGAGGAGCACACCAAACTATAAGAGGAGGGAAGCAAAGAACTGGATTGGAGGGTTTAAGAGGAGAAAGAAATCAATATACAAAAGGCTTATAACCTTTTAGCAACCTGTCACCGACGATTTTAAACTCGATTTCCCTTTGAACTCAACGACCACTTTTGATGGCTCGCCATGTGGGAGACCACTTGACACCATCTCAAGCATCGTTCCAGAGACATGAGGGTTGGGTCGAGAGGATTACCGTTGTATGATAAAATGATCCAACTTTTATGCAAAAAGTCGAGCAAACTGTGCAAGAGACAAATGGTGATTTGTGTATTCCCTGATCATTTATGGACTATTCAAATGATGCCCAATTAAGAACACCAAAAATGGCATTATAAACAAACCATACCACATTATACTCTTAAATGAAATGCTCTCTTTTGCTCTTCTAATGCAATCTGAAATTTAGTGAAAAATTTTTGTGGGGTGAATAGGGAGAAAATTGGGGTGAGGAGATGAGGAGCACACCAAACTATAAGAGGAGGGAAGCAAAGAACTGGATTGGAGGGTTTAAGAGGAGAAAGAAATCAACATACAAAAGGCTTATAACCTTTTAGCAACCTGTCACCGACGATTTTAAACTCGATTTCCCTTTGAACTCAACGACCACTTTTGATGGCTCGCGATGTGGGAGACCACTTGACACCATCTCAAGCATCGTTCCAGAGACATGAGGGTTGGGTCGAGAGGCTTGGCTCATCATTGCAGGGGAACCCCTCACAAGTGAGTTGACATTGGCATCATCCAAAGGAGGATCAACGTATGCAGAAGAGGATGCTGCTGACGAAAAGTAGTATTAACCGTTTTTTTGTGTCAAAAAAGGGGAAACACCCCTGTGGTGTCCGTCCCTAGTTGAAGTATTGACCTTTAACACCCCCAAGAAGCATCATCTTTGACAAGCCCCATATACAAACTAGAGAATTATCTAGATGCACAATGTCACTGGAGAAGGAACAACTCAGATTTTCCAATAAAAACCATGATGACCTCTTAAAGTCCTTTGTTGCAAATGACATATCTGCCACCAAGGGTTTAAATATCGGTATCAGATATTGTATCGACACCATGTTGACGATATTTCGGCATATCGATCAACATTTGTGAAGGAATGACCCGAAAACCTCATATCGCCATTTCGCTCGAAATTTCGGTCCCATGTCGAAATCGAAACTTCGGCAAAGTTTCGTTGAAATTTCACGAAATCTAAAACCATATCTGCCACCGGACATTGATCTATCAAAACATACCCCCAAATCATATTTGTTTTGAGTCCCCATCTCCTTTGCCTCCATTTCACCACATGTGGACACTAATCATCATAGTTCTTAACATCTCACTTATGATTCCACACCATGGAAAGCATACAAGATGGATGTCGGTGCCCTGCATTGCCATAGAGAAAGCACACCGAGTCCTGATAATTCTTCGCAAAATATCCTATCTTGCTACATTGAAGACAATCAACGCTTTTAGGTGCCTTAGATTGCAATGAGGTCCATGTTGATGGATGCCAGACCTCGATCCTCGCTCTCCATCAGTTGCTTTTGCCTTACTTCAGCCCAGGGGCGGAACTAGCATATAAGCTAGGGGGGCCATGGCCCCTCCTTAATTATTATATTTCACTTAAATAATGTTGTTAAATTTTAATATGGCCCCTGCTTAAGGTTTAAATATAGAATAAATAAGCTCAAGTGTTATTACTTAATGCTCATTGTCCTATTGGTTAAGTGTTGTTCCCTTTATTAAATGAACCAGGGTTCGAATCTCATACCTGCACTTTTTGTCAAAAAAAAATTAACTCTACTTGGCCCCCCCTATATAAAATTCCTGGTTCCGCCCCTGCTTCAACCCAATCGTCCTCCTCTCCATTATGCGTCCAACATTCCTTTGTGTCGTCTTCCTATTGCCCCCTTGAGTTGAAGGGCCCCCTTTCCACTCACTTGCTTCTCCCTCTCCATCTCCATCCGGTGGACTTATTAATCAAAACCATAAACCTCTTTGTTGGTGGAGCTTGGATTCAAGTTGATTATGTTTTGCTTCTTCCTCGAAGAAAGACGATCCAACAATTCCCAATCATGGTCCTTGCAGATCAGATCATCTGTATAATATAAAAAGGAACTCCATATCTTTGCTATCTTTCTCTTTGAATGAGATTTCAATTCCAGCTACAGTTACATTATTTTCCGATCACCTGAAAGGGATAAAAGAATATCTTGTTTTTTCTTTAAAAGTTTTTGATCTCTAGTGGACCCCTCAGTAGGATTCGAACCCAAATGAAGATCTGACCATTTGTTAGAGAAAAAGAATGAATTGATCTTGTGGGCATCCCAAGAAATTCTTCCGTTTCTTCCGAAAGCAGATGATTATTCATTTGCTTCTAACCTTACGTGAATAGTTGAGACATTGAAGAAGATACAAAAAGGCATTCAAGAATCGAACTGGTTCTATTTTTGTCCGTTCCGTTTGAAGAAAGGAAGGATCCCAAAGAATCGATCCACAATGATGCTATCCATAAATCAATTTATTTTGTGGATTGAATTTCTTGTTTACGGCTCCGTTGCGTGTGCTTGAGGTTGAAGTTTTGTATACATATATCACGATTTTATGAAGTATAAGTTCTTTTTCTCTGTAAGAGATGGAATGGAATAACCCAATTGAAGCGTCATGATCATACGTCTCTAATTGGAATGCATTATATGTCCCATAATAGGTCCCATTCTTCTACCCTTTCCGAGTCGATGAAAAAAGTAATTTTGGGTTTGGTTTCAAGTTATTTAGATAAGGTACCATTGCAATAATATTCGGATTATCTATCTAATAAGTTTTTTCAATCCTAGTAATTTATTTTTTCACCATGCTGGTTCAGTTCATGTTACGACAGTAAAGCTCTATCTGAGATGCTGAGGAATAAGATGAGGGTGGAAAGCATATCTATCTCAAGGCCTTTGAACCTACGCTCAGGTCTCTTCCCCTTCTAGCCTTACTGTTTATGGAACACTTAGTTTTTGGCTAGAAGAAAGGTTTGTAGGACAAACTCCCATTCATAGTTTGATTTATCTTCCTTATCCACACACTATGCTATTAGATCCGACTTGTCAGGGAGAGTCACCCTTGAATAATGCATACAAACACTGGTAAGAAATGGAAGTGGATGAAACATATTTCTAATAAACCGATATTGTGCCAATCTTGTAGCCTCAGTTAAGGAAATTCATCTGATTTTCAAGCAACCTTTTCATGCACTTCATTTGTCTTTGTCCACTGCCATGCCATGCCATGCCAATGGCTTGTAGGCAGTAGATGGTCAGAAGGAAAAAGTGATTGCGAAAGGTCTACAACTACAAGTAATGTCCTGTAGGGAGGTGACAGTGGTATAGACTTGACAATAACTTGACTCTCTGACCATGGGACTTGAAGCCGTAAACTGCTTTCTTTGGATGCTACACGTGCAACCCCTTGGGATCATCATTCAACTTGAATCTGCTTCACCCTAACAGCCCCATTTCACCTTTTGATTGGAAAGTTATCTGTTCGATTTTTCTGGAAACATGTCCTCTTGCCCTTGTTGTCGGATTGCCTCTCTTTTCCCTCACATGCGATGGGAATTCTCAAACTCAACCTAGAGGGTAGTTTCGAAGGGCACATGAGCGGTTTCTCCAACTTTTCTGTACTTGTTCAGATTTGGCTTCAGCATTTAGAATAAGTAGACTCCTATCGTCCTACATGTTTGGTGGCAAGCTGATGTTGCTTGTTCTTGCTTTATCTCCCAGGCAAGATCACTGTGAAGCACAGCTCCAACAACTCGGGTCAATTCCATAACCTGTGGGAAGCATTCGAGTGTCGAATGATGACCTATTTGACTTCTGGTTTGATAGTTGATTGTATTAGATTATACATTAGAGTAGGATTTAAGAGATAAAATAAATAAAGAAATTAATAGTAGTTGTTTTATCTTTAAAAAGTTAATATAGTGAAATAGTTCGGGTTTGGGATCAGACAATGCCTTCGTTCATTCCCCGACCAGACCTGACTTTTGCTCGTTCATTCGAAAGCCGTATTACTCCCACATATTAATCATCTTTGACCTTCCGTTTTTGTGTGAGTGGGGGGGGGGATGAAAGAAACAGAGGACAACCAGAGATGTCTAGATTGAAGACTGTGATTGGAGTAAAGTGGCCTCCCATTATAACCATTGTAGGGCATGAAAAATAGAGGACAATCAGAGATTTGTAGATTGAAGACTGTGATTGGAGTAAAGTGACCTCCCATTATAACCATTGTAGGAGGATGTGGTTAGTTTCTGTACTTTTGTATAAATGGATCTTGTGCTTCTCGGCCCCCTCTTGTCTAGCATCAATTGTTCTTGTTGTTCAGCAGCGTACATCCTCGAACTATAATAAATTCTTTTTGAACTACAAGAAATTCTATGTTCATGGACTAATGTTTCTGCTTACAGTTCCTTCTGAGTTTGTCGTTCATTGGTTGATTTTACAAATATTGCTAATATTTATTGATGAAAGTAGCTCTTATTAATATCTGCTTTGTGTTTGCCATTAAAATCTGTATGAGAATTCACAGTATTATTTTGTGCTAGTGCAGATATAGAAATCCACCAAGACATACACAAGCAATTTTGGGATGTTGAACATTGGCCAAAGCGTGTTTTGGTCCGTTATACATGGTAAGTGTTTATGAACTGAACTTACAAAATGTTCATATATTTATCATCAGTATTGTTTGTCATCTTATAATCGGAACTGCGTTATTTAAATATACTTTTTAGACATTTAGCATCATTTATTCCTATCCTTCTGAGATGTCGTGTCTAGAATAGAGATTGGTTGAGTCAATTAGGCAACTAGATCCCTCGGAAATTCAATTACACCGTTCATGTGTTTTATTCTTACATTATCTAGTGGTCGGATTTAAGTATGTAGATAGGCCATATAAAGGGATTCCCACGTTTCTCTATATCTTGAGAAAGAATGGCAAGATCTGACTCCCCTTGATATTCTCTTGTAAAGTAGGATGACCTTTCATGATCATCTCAAACCGCACAAGTCCATATTTTGATATCTCCTTTGTCTGAGTTTAGTCTTCTCTATTTTAATTTTTCCATATGTTATCAATTTTTCGTTTAAATCCATGTTTTAACTGACTAGCAATCTAAATTAGAAAAAAAGTGGGAGGAAGAAGACATAAAAAATGGAAAAATGAGGTAATAGTCCTCCAAAAAATCATGGGATATTTAAAAAAATAGTGGTACACTATTTTGAGACCATAATAGCGCATGCACATACATAGTATGACTCTGTCTTCAAACAAAATCTCTCTAAGAACTCAGCACATCGGCGATGAAATGGCTGAAAATTCATTGATATAAGAATTTAGATGAAAGCAAATGGTATATTCCCTTATTTTTGTTGTTTCGCCGAAATGACACAATTTCAATGAAATTTCGTTGACATTTCACCGAAATCTTGTAAAAAGAAATAAGGTAGTATTTCAATTTCGCTAACTTGAAGAAATTGAAATTTCAGATAAATTCGGAGGAATTTCCATAAAATTTGAGGATATGCTTTGGTCTTTTAAAAGAAATGGTGATATGAATGAGGAGACATAAAAAATTGTGGGTGGTTGGAGAGATCTGGCTGTAGATGCCAGATGGTGATGCCATGCTACAAGGTGGTCTGTGATGTCTATAATGGTATTTAGGGTAGGCAGGTGATGAGGACTCACTGTATGGTAATGGGAATAAAAGTCTTGGTGCGTGGATGAGAGAGAGAGATCATGGAGTTGGAGGACCGGTGGCAAGCATCGGTGTCGGGGGCAGAGGGAAAAAATTGAATTCATGGAGGTAAGGGTATAATTGGAAATTCATGTGTAGCAACAGTATAAAGCATGAGCATCAAATGAAACGGTGAAGACTGTGCCAAGTAGGAAAGACATAGAATGTGCCAAGTTGCTTGAAGTTCTAAAGATAATTGCATTAGTCCAAGATGTGTCATGCGATAATGAGAAACTGGAGCTCTGGAGTGTACCAGAAAGAGGGAAACGAAATGAGAAATCTGAATGTAACTCACCGGGGAAGATAAAAAGATTGGTTGAAAACTGTCCAAACAAGGAAAAGGATTACAGAACTGAGGAAAAACACCAAAAATGATTTTCATTTATAATTTCGTCATCTCTAACTACTATATGATTTTGAGAGTAGGGCTTTATATGGTGTAATTTTTTTGAACAAATTATTGAAAAGATACAACTATTCCAGCTTCTTGCGGATCCTGGTCACCGCCGATCGACCTTCACAAGGTTCCGCCCAAGAGGAAGCCACCAGCGCGCGGAAGTCCTCCTCAAGCAGCCACCCGTGGGGAAGGCACCTGTGACTCCCAGACGATCGGAGAATGGTCGGAAAACGCGCGAGGACGCGAGAGGACCACCGCCAGAGGGAAAAGATCCATGAAGGCCGTGGACGCGAAGAACCTATCAATGCATGATTTCGAAGTAGAGTTCCTCCAAGTGAACCTGACGTCTGTCGCCGTTAAGTCCTGAAGAGCCAAGTCAGTTGGGGGGCGCGAGGTGGTGGGTGAGGACGCGATTGGGAATGCGGTGGCGGATTACTTCAGGGACTTCTCTTCGGTTTGTTTGCCTAGACGCTGGCGCTGGTTGGGGGAGGATGTTCCTACCCTTTCCTCCGCGCATTGTGCGGAGCTGATCCGCGGCTTCTCCATCGATGAATTAAAGGCTGCTGTATGGGATCTCAATGTCGATGCCTCGCCAGGCCCCGATGGCTTCCCTATAGCCTTCTACAAGGATTTTTGGGATGTGGTGGGCCAGGATGTTTGGGAGGTTGTCGTGGAATTCTCTTCGGGAAATCTTGGCTTCGATGGGATTAATAGGGCTCTTATTGTTCTAATTCCGAAATCCCAATCTCCAACGGCTATTGATGACTATCGCCCTATTGCAATCTCGAATGCTCTGTACTTGATTGTTGCGAAAGTGCTTGCGAGGAGATTGGCGGTACTTTTAGATTTTCTGATTCATCCTTCACAGGTGGCTTTCATCCCCGGTCGCTCGATCTCCGATGTGTCGGCCCTTGCGTCTGAGATGGTTGAAAGCTGGGTCAGACAAGAGAAACGCGGCTTTCTCTGGAAGGTCGACTTCGCAAAGGCTTATGACTCATTGGACTGGAGCTTCCTTTGGTCTGTGTTGCGTGCCCGCGGATTCCCAAATATTTGGATCTCCTGGATGCGTCGATGTGTTTCTACGGCATCCTTTTCGATCATGTTGAATGGGCGTTTCGTTGGTAGCCGGTTTCAACCAAGGAGGGGTGTACGACAGGGGTGCCCCCTGGCACCCATGCTCTTCGTCATTGCCGCTGACGTTCTCCCGAGAATGGCGGATCGGGTGATCGCGAGGGGCTTCTCATCTGGCTTCTCGTGTAACTTCAGCAACTGTCCTACACTTCAATATGCGGACGACACAATCGCCTTCATTGAGGGGGGTCTGGAGGAGGTTAAAGGAATGGCGGTCACCTTCGACATCTTTAGCGACCTATCGGGGTTACGAATCAACCACTCAAAATCGAAGGTGATCCCTTTCGCTTGGGATGATCGTTATGCGGCGGCTTGTGGCATGACTCTGGGATGCTCCCCCTCTACTCTTCCAATCGATTACCTGGGCCTGCCACTTGGCGCGAGAAGGACGAGATTGTCCCATTGGAACAGGATCATTGATAAGGCGGAGAGAAGACTTACTGGTTGGGGTGCGGCGATGCTTTCCAGGGGTGGGCGTCTCGTGCTCATCAGGTCGGTTCTGGCGGCCATTCCTATCTATTTTCTGGCGAATTGGTCCATTCCGGTGGGGATCAGGAGGAGGCTCGAGGGCCTTATGCGGACATTTCTTTGGGGAAGAAGGGGCTCCGCATCGCGGGGCATCCATCTGGTGGCCTGGAAGGATGTGGCGAAAAGGAAGTGCGACGGTGGGCTCGGGATTCGGAGCCTGGATCTGGTAAACGATGCTCTCATGCTTAAATGGGTCAACAAACTTTGGGGTACCGCCTCTGGCTTCTTCCCCTCTATGCTACGTGATATTCTCTCCATCGGGGTGGACATGTTGCGAGATGCTGACGCCGCGCGTTCTGGGACGCCTTTTTGGAGGGGAATCGCCTCGGCGGCTAGGCGGTTCTCTCATCTGTTCAAGCGGGTGCTGGGTGATGGAAACTCCTTCCTCTTTTGGCACGACGCGTGGGCGGGGGACGCCACTCTCGGTAGCTCCTTCCCTCGCCTCTGTGCCTTGGCGGCGAACTCTGGTGCTTCGGTGGCTTCCGCTTGGGATGGGGGCGGCTGGTTCCCATGCTTTGCGGCAAACCTCTCCGACGATCGCTTCGATGACCTCTTGCGTCTCCTGCACCAGCTTAGGGATGCGCCAACACCTTCCAATGGAAGGGATCACTGGATCTGGCGTGGCGGCGCTTTCTCCGCGAGGCGGGCTTTCAAGATCATCTCCCATCAACCAAACTCCGATCGTACCTCACTTTGCAATGATCTGGGATGGCTGTGGACCTTAAATTTGCCGGAAAAGGTGGCTTCTTGTGGCTACTGCGCCGCGGTAGGGTATTGACCCGGGATAGGTGTGCTATGTTCTTATCGGGGGATGGCTCCACGGATTGCGTACTGTGTTCCGGCGAGTTGGAGACCTTGCAACATCTGTTCTTCTGTTGTCCGTGCTCTACCTCCATTTGGGAGGGCCTCAATGTATCTTGGGTGGACGTTTCTTCGGCCGAATCTTTCTGGATCACCTTGCGCTCTCGTGCGGATCGTCAAAGACGGGAGCTGCTCCGCCCCCTTGCTTGCATCTGGGCCTTATGGCTCGCTAGAAACGCCAAGATCTTCAGGGGCCAAAGATTTTACAGGGAAAACGTTTTCGCGCATGTGGAATTACTTTTGAATGAGTGGTTGCTGCGGTGACGCTATAGTCGGGTGTGGTGACTGGGATTGTGGACTGTGATTTAGACAGGGATCCTCTTGATCCCGGGTGCTTGGCATCACATTGTACCTCTCTCCCCATCTCCCTCTTCTCGCTTTTTAATAAAATTGGGGCGAACACCACCACGTGTCTCCCCCGAACCTTTCTGTGTTCAAAAAAAAAAAAAGATACAACTATTTTCTAAAAGATATTTACATAATCACAACATTTAGCATTTCACTAGTAACTAGTACATCAAAGACATACCGGACTTGAACTCTCACAAGCCACAGAGGTAGTAAGTCATGCACATGACAATTTACGCCTAAACCCCTCACAATATTTAGTTGCACGTTTGTGTTCAGTTGAAAATGACAGATTTGGCTCAGGATTGTTTTTTTTGAATTTGGAAATCATCAGTTAGTATGCTTAATCTAATCGAGTCCATAATGTCTTACCAATTTTGCCATATCCCTATTATGGATTGCAACCTCAATTTGTTTGTGTTGTGATCCCACTCACTTCTTTTAATTATCATGAAGCTGTGAAATTAATTAAATATTAATTTTATATCAAACAGGTATAATCAACTATTTTTATGCATATTCTCTAATATATTTTCAAGGAAATGCTTATCATGTTGACAACTTGACAGGGAGGAAAGGTCGGAAATTGATGTAGCTGGTGGTTTTTATGTGCTTTTTGGATCAGGTAAACTATCTCTTCCAGGCCTTTTTTTATTATTTACATGTGAAGTGAGATGCGAATGAATATTTGTCCACCCTTAAGAAGAAGCCAAAGAATTTCTTTAATAGAATCTTTACTCTGTGAATTGGTTCGATTCCTCTTGATATCAGTGTCTGATACTATGTTGTGGAGGTAATCATGTAAGAAGTCCAGGAAGACTGAAAAATAGGTTGGGAAAGAGAAAGATGTCCTTAAATGCATGCTTATTTAGAGCTAACCATGGTCCAAGATGTATTAGAAAGAATGCAAACGATGTATGTACTCATCTCAATGTCTGAAAAGGCTCGACTTGTTGATCATCATTGGAGATGCAAACCAGTTGCGGCACATTATATATTTTTCAATGGATTACCTATCAGTGCCCATGGTTTATCAGGAAGGAGGGAAACAATCCATGTTCAATTTCCCTTGGTGGGTGAAAAAGCTTAACATATTGATTGTCCTTGGAGATGCTAACCAGCTGCACACTTTTATGAAAATTTGCAACTATAATATTTGCACTTGGAGCAATGGATGCAGCTTGTGAGCTTGTACACTGAAGCTCATCTATTGGTGATTGAAGACCATTCTCAACCTGATTTCAGCCGCAATGTGCTGAGAATTTTTAAGTGGGCTCACCTTAGTCAATGGTAAAGTCCTGCTGAAAATAACAAGGAAATGCCTGCAATACCTTCTGAAATAGGCTAAAAATGCACATACATACTCAGGCCATGGGGCCTGGAGCTATTTCAAGCATATTGAAAGATTAGCTGGGCATCAAATCTCAATGGGGTTAGACATAACACCCAAATGTTAGGAACATTTTCAATCTTTTGAAATTGCAGGATGACTTGCTTAGTTGTTCTGACTCCTGATAAGTTTTGTTGAGAGGATAACTGACCTTGCCCCGATTTTTACATCTCATGGTCCCTTTCTGTAAACTCGAGGGAATACGCAGGCAGTCTGCCCTGCACGCTAGCACCTGAGGTGATACCATTCATGAGACTTTGTTGTCAAGACCCACGGATTTGGGGTGCATCATTTTGGGTGCGCACTCTTTTATCATTGAAATGAAGAGCTTTTGAGCTATGCCCTTGTGACCAACCTTGCTCTTTTTGACTCATTTATGCTTCACGGCGACCTAAAAAAAATGCAGCTTACCACATCCTAGTGACAAGTATAGATGGCTTGATCTAGCCACAGTTTTTAGCTGCAGGGAGTTTTTTTTATAGCTGGCAACCTTCAAGTTATTGGTTTGCATAAATGCTGACAACATTTATCTGCTAATCTAGTGCACGCTTTATATGCATTCCAAGCATTTGTCTTGGCATACGAGCATATTATACCTTTGCTGTTGTGAATCTTGAGGGGGATGTCTTGTTGCTGCCTGACTGGTTTGCATTCTGTAAGCAGGGCTATTGCTGTCATTCATCCTTGCAATATATGTTTTGCAGTCTTCCCAGGATAAGCTTTCAAGGTATAATGATTTTTCCACAGATACTGATTGTCTTAATCTTTGGATTTTAAATACAGAAAATTATATGCTTTCAGGTTTGTTAGAGAGACTGTTGAAGAGAGCAGTGTACCTGGTGTCCCAGTGGCGAAGGTTGAGTAAAAGGAAGGATGCCAGGTGACCCTGGGGGGCCTAAATTTATAGTTTTGTTTTCTCGGGTCTGTGTAGAGTAGTGAGAATGTAATGCAGTGAATCTATGAGAATCTCAGGATTAGTCATTTCTTTCAAAGTATTCTTAATGATATGGGTTTTCCCTGAGAGCAAGGCATGTGGTAAGATGTATGTCGATGTCGTGCCAGTTTTGAGACTATGCCAGCCTGTGTCTTTCTTTACTGCTGAAACAGATGACAAGATACTTTCTTAGCCTTCCCAGTGTAATTTTCATTTCATCATTAACCCTGGAAAGCTCATTGTTGTGCTCAACTGAACTCAAGTGAGGTTTCGTTTGGAAAGTCTGGATTATGCAAATGGATAGGGTTTGGTTGGTTACTGGGATGGGGTGGTTTGGGGTATCCACTTGTGAATAGTAGCTGTTTGGATGGTTATGAGGGTTGGGAGATGGTTGGAATAAGGAATGTGATGTGATGTCACCTTGATTTGTTATGGATTTCCAACCCAGTAATGGAGGGGGATACACGGGGTTACCCCAGATTACCCTGGTAAGCAAACGGGCATAAGTCTCTATCTACCCTTCTACTTCTAAATTTGGATGGTGATGTGGGTAACTTTTCATTTTTTGACATGATTTTTTTTCTGGATTTTGGAGCAGAATTGTCTTTTTTGGATGACATGATTTTATATTTGTAAAGATGATTTTGATCCTTCATTTTTCAATACCACCAAACGGAAGAGCGAACATGTCCCCCCCCCCTAAATAATCATGTAATTACTCGTATTTAAGTATATGGGTATGCATAAATTATCCATACTAAGATTTTATATAACATTTTAAAATATAATTTTAGAATCAGAACTCTATTTTAAAATTTAATCTTGTGGATATATTAAAAATTTATTTATACCATGGTTTATTAAATGTATGCATATCACTAATTATGAGATCCCTACAACATAAAAAACAATTAGGGTTTTTATCAGTTGTGTCCCTTTGAGATATTGCAATATCAATTACGCCCCTTCTTTTTCGGGAATATCAGTTGCACTCTCGACTTCTTTTCATTCTATCACTTGTGCCGCTCCGTTAATCTAACCATCAATGAGTTGAACTTAACCATGATTATTTCAAACCATGGTGAAGTTAAGAGGGGCATAATTGTCTAGACTTCATCGTCATCATCTTCTTCCTCCATTTGTTCTTCCTTTTTCTTCATAATTTCTCTCTCTTAATTACTCCTTCATGCATCCATTAAATCGCTAAATTTTTTATACTTTCACGGATATATCACTCATTGCGGATCAAATGGTGAATTTTATTGAATTTTTCTGTGAGTTTTTATGCACCAATTAATCAAAAATTTATCCTAACTAAACAAATACTGAAAGTTCCCTTCTTTCAACATGCAACCTCCTCCTCCCCTCCCATTCCTCCTCCACCCCCTTCCTCCTCCGTCAATGCCTTCTTCATCCTCCTTCGCTCCCACTTCGTGGAGAAACCTTGCAGCTCCTCCAGCAGCCCGTCCCTTGTGATCATCCGAAGCAACGACCTCCTCCCGGTGGTTGCGACGACAAGATGCCTCTTGTTAGAGGAGGAGGAGGAGGCGGCGAGGCACGACACAATGTAAGAGTTGGGGGCGGAGAGGGAGGTGCGGTGTGGAGGGGAGGTGCAGGGTGGAGGAGCTCGGGACGGAGGGAGAGGTGCAAGGGAAGCATGAGAAGCTGGGTGCGGAGGAGAGGTACGAGGTGGAGGGGATGTGCAGGGGGGGTCTCACGGCGGAGGGGAAGGTGCGGGAGCAACTGGAGGAGATGGGGGTGGAGGGAGGTGCTTGCGACAGAGAGGGAGGTGCGGGCGGAGGAGAGGCGCGGGTGGAGGAGCATGGGGCGAAGGGGAGGTGCGGGGATGGAGATGAGGGGGCGAGCTGGTTAGGAGGGGCCAAAGGTTGGGGAGGAGGTGGGGAAGAAAGGGGCGACGGTGGGAGGTCAGGTTGGGGATGGAGGAGGAGGGGCAGTAGGTGGGGGCGGAGGTCGGGCTGGGGATGGCGGGGGGAGGTTTGGATGGGGATGGAGTAGAGGGGGGCAGAGGTGGGGAAGCAAGAGGAAGCGGTGGGAGGGGCTAGGGGTGGTTGGGAGGAGCCGATGGAGGAGTAGGAGGCAGGGAAGAGGAAGAGAAGGGGAGGAAGAGGATGGTGGAGGAAGATGAAGAAGGGGTTGGACATTTCAATCCATTTTTTAAAAACTAATTCCTATTATGTCCTCAAAGTTAACATTCGTTTGGTTTGAGATAGACGGCAACTAACCTGAGGGATACAAGTAATAGAATGTCAAGAAGTCAAGAGCACAACTAATATTCTCGAAAAGGGAGAAGCATAACTGATATTGCAATATCTCATAAGAGTACAATTGATAAAAATCCAAATAATTAACAATATTGTACATCACAAGATGACACAATATTTATAACTTTTGATATAAAAAGGATTCTATTTTTGATAAAAAAACACGTTTTTTTAGTATGGAAGTACCTTTTCTGTATTTAAAAAATTTATATATAGGACTGTATTTCCTATATTTTAAGATTGGTACTACTATTATTACTATATTTAAGTGTGTTCTTAAGACTGTATTTCCAAATGGAATTATCATTTAAAATTTAACTTACATACTCTACGAGTTGCGAGTGAATGGGTGCGTGGCGAATGGAACAAGCCATTTTCTTCTTCCTGGGCAATTGCTTCGCACCTAACAACCCCTTATCAGATGTTCGCTTCGTCAAGCGTGTTCACGATCTCGTCGTCGCGGAAGCCTTTTTCCGGTGCGCAGAGCCCACCCCAATGAGGAAGGTGGTTAGTGCTTGTTTTCTCATGGAGTGTAGGCGGAGACCTCTTTTTGTGCTACTCCTGCGGGAAGAAGAAAAGGTCTTGGTTTCAGCTTCTAAAGGTTGCCCTCTCTCAGTTGGATGTTGGTCCAACCTACTACGAGGATCGCGAATCCCGTGCTAAGTGCTTTCTCCCTCCTGGGTCCCGTGGTTCCTATGTCGTCGCCTTTCTCGATCCTTTTCTTTTAGTGCTTCAACCCAAGAAAAATGGATAAGATGGATGCGCTCCAGCTCACTCGACGAATGGGACAGCAGTGGTCCGCCGACAAGCTCGTTCTAATTGTCAGACACATCACATAGGAATCTTGAAGCACCACCATGAACGCTACCGCGCGTGCGCCTGCAACGCGGTAAGACACCACCCAGTTGTGCCAGCAGCCAACTCCGACGTGTCAGCTTAGTGGTACTCATCAAGCGACAACGATATTTAGCTTCCCAACATGGGTTCCTTTTCCCCAGAAGCCCCCTTTGACCCCCCTGTAGGGAGAAATCCTTCACCTTTTTATGATCAGAATCAGATTATATACTAGGGAAAAAAAGTTGAAGAAATTGGGGTCCCCAATGCTTCTCCACGCCCAACGAGATGTGTCAATCTCGAGATGCTTGAATCCTAACCCTTGGTTTCGAGATGGAGCTTAACCCAAGTCTCGGTTAAGAATGACGATGACCTACGGTTCACACGACGCACGATTCCATGGATAGTTTCATTCGGGATCGTGACGAAGGGCATAGTTTAAGATCATCGGCTTTGATCATGGCCCCCTGCATTTGCTCCAGACATTGCACAATGATCCGAAGACTTGGTCGCATCTCCTCGATATGGATACAATAACGATCATAGCAATCTCCCACGATACCTATTGGTACGTCAAAATCCAATTGGTCATAAACAACGTAAGGTGCTGCTCTTCGTAAATCCCAGCATATCCTAGAACCTCTTAACATTACACTATTGAATCCCCAATCCTTTGCTTGTTGGTACCAATATCCGCTAATCGTTGTTTTCAGATACGGTTGCCGATTAACACCTCTTCTAATTCGTCTATACGAGAAGCAAATTGTTGTGTGAAGGAATCAATATCTCCACATAAGCCAAGAAGCAGATCTTGTTTCACTCCACCAAGGGGTATGAAACTGGCATGCATATTGATCCTCGAGAATCTTTCATAGAATTCCAACAATTTCTCCCGCTCCTCAAAAGCCCGAAGAAAGGGAGTTAATGCTCCACATCCATGAGTAGTTAAAGCAAGTAGATAACTTTAAACCCCTACTTAAAGTTGGATTACAAAATGGAGTTAAACAATGAGAGATACCGTAAGAAAGGTGTGGAGACAGAATGTAGGATCTTCAACTTAGATTTAAGTATCAAATTGTGATCGAGTGTCGTCTAAAGCTTTCCATCGAATCTAAGAACATGTAGATTAGAGTTGTATGTTGAAAGGTTTAATGAAATAAATAATTAGGAAGTTACGTGTTAACAGTGAGATTAGCTACTGTGATTTTTAGAGCATTAATTCCATTTAGAAACAAATGATCAATCCCAATTAACTCCCTTACTCAGCCACGTTCACTCTGACTTCACTCATCTCTTCATTCAAAATTCTGACGACTTCCATCTCCTTCCTCCCCAAGTTAGCCTCGACCAAGGTTCAGAAAAGCGATATGCGTATGCGTTCGTACAGGACACTGAATAGTGATTAAGCGGTATGCGGGGGCATATGCGGGGTATATGCGGTTCTAAGCGGTTTTTTTATTTTTTATTAAAAAATAAATGCATATCTACAAAAGAGACTACAATTAAACTAAATTTATGAATAAATGTGGTCCAATAGAAGATTTAAGAAAATTGATTTTCATGTAGAGCTCAAAAATAATACAACTAAATATCAAAGTCAGCAAAGATAATATTACATAATCTAATTTAATATATAGAATCAAAATAATACAAGATATGTATCTTAAGATCCGGATTCGATGACCCAGCTGGACCTTAAACGGGCGCACAGAGCACATATGTACCCGCACGGTCTGCATATGTGGGCTATACATGCGTAAAGGACGCATAAAGCGGGGCTTCAGGTAGCTCGGACCTCTTTCATGAACAGAGCCTCGACACGAGGGGAGGACCTGAAATCTCTCCAACAGATTTGAGTGTAGATTATGTTGTCACGTGATCTATCAAGGAGTTTAACTTGATCGATCAGAGGTGGTTACAGTCGGATGTTGATTACGCGAGTTGTGAAGTATGTTACCAATTATCAGAGTGATTAGTCAAGACGTCTCAATAAATAAGGGTGTTCAAAATATCCGGGTCAAATGAGTACCCGATCCGACCCGACTATTTCGACTTTAAATTCACGAATACCCGTGAAAGATGTTTGGGTCGGGTGCCTATGAAAAGCTGAGCCGCTTGACCCGTTGGAAAACCCAATGGTCTCCCGAGTACCCGATTGGAAAACCCAACCATTCCACCTCGTGTATTGAGCATTATCTCGTCAATTTTGAAAGGTGCACGAGTGTTATAGGAAAATATGGAAGGGCACATTCGTATTGACCATCCTCTTCACCAATTTCGTTAGAAGCTACATGTTCGATAGGATCAAAGGGATTACAACTTATCCGGCTTCAATCAATATTCCAACTAATAGATCAATCGTTAAATATGTTATTATAGTTACGATTATATATTCAATTAATCTTATCTTAACGACAATATAGGAACTTTAATTTAATTGACGTGTACCTGCAAGAACATGAGTCTGTTAGATTAATCTCTTTTGCATTAGATACACATGATGTCTCTTTTGCATTAGATACATATGATGTCTCTTAGTTAAATCGATGTAGCTTTAATATTTCAAAGCCTCAATGTGTTAATATCTTGTTATTCTAAGAGGGGCTTTAATTTGTTAAATTCATATAAATTCATATGTGATATATAAAATAACAATTTCTAAACATTCCCTTGACCGATTTTTATTTTCTAAATAAAAATAAAATAATTGAATTATTTTTGCAAAATCACATAAACAAAAAATTAGTCTAAGAACAGGGCCTTGGACCAGGCTCCGTATAACATACACATCTCACTAGCTTATCTGGGTGGGCAAGTCAAACCCAATGCTCAATCTTACAAAGAACATTTTCAAATTGAATTAAACCCCTAAATATATGCTCATCAGACCAAACCGAAAAGAGGTCACATAAAAATCTATAAACCTACTATTAGTGGGTTTCTCTCCTGTAAGGTGACACGTGGCCTGCTTTTATCCTGCTTTCTCCGTGTTTCATCTCTGGTTTTGTCCCACCATTCTGTCTCTCTCCACGCACAAACGATCCCCTCCTTTCGGCAAACCTCACGTTTGGGAAAATTTCTCCTCCATCTTTTTATTTGGCATTCCAATGCCTCCCTTTCTTTTGTTTGGTTTCCCTCTCCGGGGTTTTCATTATTGTTCTGACACGTGCCTTCCTATGCACGAATAAGCACCCTGTGTTGCCTTTTGTGTCGACATTAGTTACAGCTGTCGACTGACCCTCTTTACCTTTTTCCTTCTCGGGCGGTTGGTTCTCTTCCTCTCCCTTTGTTATCATCCACCGATTTCTTTTCCTCTTCGTCTTTCTGTTTCCCCTTCGAGCTGTCGATTTGCCTTCCACCATATCCTTCCTTCTCGGTTCCTTCCGCCATATCCTTCCTTCTCGATCAGTTGGTTCCCTTCCTCTCACTTCATTATTCGTCAATTTCCTTTCCCCTTCATCTTTCCATATCATCTTTCGACTGCTGGTTTGCCTTCCAATGAAGTTATGAGGAACCTCACTTTATCACTCAAGGGAATAATAGTTACGCTGGCTTTTTACCTTTTTTCCTAGGGTTTTGTCAAGGTGGATTGCTTATTATAGCCGAAGCTATTGTTCTGGATCATGTGCTTCCATCCTCATACTAAACTCTTGGTGTACTCTCTTTTGATATCACATCGGCTCTCTGCTCATAGAACTATTCAGGTATGTCTATATTTTTCCTCCCGATATTTTCTTATTTGCGTTAGTGTTTTTCCCTGTCTTCCGGCTTGGTATTTTTATAAAGTTATCTCTAACTTGATCTTTTTAAGAAGGTATTACTAATTAGTGTCGTTTCGTCTAACCATGTATATGCATGTAAGTTTGTGATGAGGTGATCTATGCAGAGTGTAAAGAAGTCTGGATTTAAGTATTTTTCCTTGCTCCGAATTGAAACAAATTAATTTTACATACTCAGCGGTTAATATCATTATACATCGATATATAAAATTTGAAATTATCACGGTTATTGGTAAGTTGTTATTTATTTTTGTTGCTACAGTCGCAAAAATATGTTTTGCTGTCTTCCCTTTGTACACTTTTTACTTTTTTTCCTAGGATTTCATCCATGTGGATTGCTTATTGTAGCCAAATTTGTTGTTCTGGATCACGTGCTTCCATTTTAATCCTATGTTCTTGGTTTGTTATCTTTTGGTATCACATCGGCTCTCGGTTGCTAGATCTATCCAGGTATGTCCATATTTTTCCTAATGAAATTTTATTATCTGATTTAGTGTTTGCCCCTTTCTTCTGATTTGATATTTCTATAAAGTTATTTCTAACTTGATCTTTTTATGAAGGTATTTCTAATTATTATCGTTTATCTACGCATGTATGTACATGTAAGTTTGGAATGAGGTGATCTATGCTAGAAGAAAGAAATTTGGATTTAAGTGTTTTCCCTTGCTCCGAATTGAAAAATTTTGCATTCTTAATTGATTAATATTTCTGTACACGGATATGTAAAATTCAAAATTTGATATTATCACGGTAATTAGTAAGTTGTTGTCTTTTGGTGTTGCTACAGTCGCAAAAATATGTTTTGTTAATTTTCCTTTTGGATAGTTTGTTGAAATTTATTATTAATTCCACCATCTCCATCACAAGCTTCTGTTGTATTTTCTCTGGTGATCGCATTGACTTCGGTTCATAGTTATTTGCAGGTATTTTTCTATTTCTTATCTCGAAAATTTCTATTCTCCCTTATGGATAGTAACTTTGGAATGGGGTGATCCATACGGACAATAAAGAATCTGGATTTAAGAGTTTTCCCTTGCTCCAATTTGAAAAAAAAAATATCTATACTACTACTATTACTGGGTTTCTCCCCATCTCGTTGACAGGTGTCCCCTTATTTCCCCCACTCCCGCCGTTCTCTCTCTCCATTCTCTCCCACCCACTATCGCCTCTTTTCTCTCTCTCCCCTCAAGTGGTCCCCCTCTTTCCCTTTCTCTCTCTCTCCACTCACTCTCCCCCTCTCTCCCCACGATCTCTCCCTCTTTCTCTCCCCTCTCCTCTCTCCCTCTTTCTCTCCTCTCTTGAGGTTTCTATCTCTCTCCACTCATTTTCCCCCATCTCTCTCCCTCTCTCCTCTCCATTTCTCCTCTGTTTCTCTCTCTAATTAGCCATCTCTTTTTCTCCTCTTTTTTCTCTCTCTTTTAATATATTTATTAAATTAAAAAAATATACATCTCATATTTTTCTTTTATATTTATTATTAATATTTATATCATTCTTTTTCTCTTTCCTCTATTATAGTTATTATTCTCTCTCTTTTAATATATTTATTAAATTAAAAATTATACATCTCATATTTTTCCTTTATATTTATTATATTATTAGTTATGTCATTCTTTTTCCCTTTCCTCTGATATAATTATTAAATTAAAAATTAACTACAACTATTTTCTCATATATTAATAAATATCCAGTACTATATTCATTCTGACAATTATAAGTAATTAAAATATGATTAATGGTAATAATATATATTGGGTCACTAACACATTTCATTATGATAATTATAAGTACTTAGAATGATATTGTCTACCATCTTGCAACATGTATGAAGTTTTTTTCCTATAACCTATTGAAATTAATACAAGATTACGAGTACTTTTTTTTTACAATCATATTATTCATAAATGAAAGAAATAGTTTCTTTTGTATAGTGTACCGATTCTAATTATTTCTACATTTATTATTTCAACTTCCTTTTTTCCTTTTGCGAAACTTGATGATATCACTTTTTCGACAATCTTGGTGATCAACATCATCCCCGCCGTGAAGTGCGGATATGCACCCTAGTTTCCATTAAACCTGAGGTTCTCGAACAAGAATACAGTCTTGAAACCCATTGGGAAATAAGACAAAGGACAGACTAAACTTGCTCCAGCTATAAGGCATTAAGCCAACTTAAATTACATTAGGCTTATTCCTAGTTTGAGAGCTTCTTGGATCATACTTCCTATGTAAACATTTCCAACCTTATTTTCTGTACTTGGCTAACAAGCTTCTTGGGTTTTTTTCACCTTTCTATATACAGTTGGACTTGAAGCTGGAGCTATAGAAGCACCGAAAGAACAACATCAACACAAACATTTGTATATACACCTTCTGGTATTGTTTCCCCTTCAATCTACACCTTTTCGCTGAGAAACATTGGGAATAGTTCACAGAAATCATGCTTGTACATCTTCTCTAGCCGCAAATCTTTTTGCTGGAGAAATTTCCCGCACATCAAATTGAAGAGATAACATTCCAGATGCAGTTGGCTGACTTCTGCAAGACAAACACAAGGAAAGCAAACAAAACAATGAAAAAATTAGTTTTTATGCTTTACTAAAGAAGAATGAGGGTTTTACATTTTGGCAACATATCACAATTCAAACAGCCGGACCCAGATGTGAATCCCAAGATAATAAGACCCGCAGCTTAACCCAACGAATTCAAACCAAAAATTAAAGTACAAAATAATATTAAACGAGTGAATAATATACCATCCCTAATGATCAGCTTAAAACGAAGTTCATAAAGCTGACAAAGTGTGGCAATGGAGAATTATCTATCGGGTCTAGTTCATCCCAGAAACACAGGATAGTAACCGGGGCAGACAACTAGACCCAGATCTTCAATAAATCACGGACTTGAACAAAACAATTAACATCCATTCAACATTTTAAAATTAGCATAGAGCATACTTTTTATTTACCGCAAATAGCATAGGCAGAAAATCAGATATTTGTTTATGGGAGAAACATGAACGCGCAATAAAAGGCATCTAATCAACGTGAGATGCAATATACACCACATTTAAAAAAGCTCAACCAATAATTATTGGTAAGATATTTGCCAATAGGAAAGCACGCACGATGTTCAAGTGGATCGCTAGTAACACTTCCAAAAACAAACAAAGTTGCACATTTACTGGTGAATGAGCGCAAGATGGGGTTTTTAACAACTAAACGAGCATTAGTTGCCAAAAAAACAGGACCATACATGCATTGCGCCAACAAAGAGTTGCTTATCTACGCTTCCATTGACACATCCACTGTCACATGAACAGCAGCGAATGTAACGCCTATTGAAAGCGTGAATCGTGGAGAATTCATATCAACGCAATCTAAAAGATACGGAGAAAAAAGAAACATTTTTCTACTAAGGAAAATATTGTTTGACGTAATTTGCAGTATAGAACTTAAACAACAAAAGGATACTACCATCATGAAAGATAGCAACTTTCGGAACGTTGGTCGATCAAATCGATTTGTTCTACGCGGAAGATTACGATGGGGCATCCGATTGTTGGACAGAAGGGATTGGCATCGACGGGGATAGGGGACGTAACGAGGCGAAGGAGAGGACGAGCGAATGGGGACTCGATCGCTCCATTACTCTCCCTCTCTCCCTCTGGTGGATCGACCGGGGCGGCGGAGAGCAGGAGGGCTTGTTAGGAGGAAACCAGTGGCCCCTATTTATGGAGATCCGTCTAAAACCCTAACTTCAGCTTTTGGACGTGACGTTTTTTTTCTCTACAGTATACAATTATTAATTCTAATTTAAAAAATAGATTTTAAGTTTTTGTAATTTAAATATTTGGGATGAATTACAAAACGGTCTCATCGATTCTTAATTGGAGACTAAAATTTGAAATGTAACAATAAGAAGACTTTCAACTTTATCTTTAATCAAATTAAGAAATATCGATATCGATATCATATCGATCCACTAAGAAAATGATGTAACGATAATATTGGTGGAAATATTGGAAATAGCTCAAAAACTATTTTCTTTTTACTTTTTTCGGAAATTAAGATTACCCAAGATATTGAAGGGATTGCTAGCACATCTTGTTGTCTGTCTCCAATTAATTTCCTTGTAATAGCTTTTTATATGATTTATATTATGTTTTGAATGGTTGTCATAAAAAATTAAAACAATAAATAACATACAAATACACACTTATATCACATATATTGGTCATTTTATACCCCATATATCGCACACATCTATCATATCGAACATATCACTGTTAATATTGATTGCCGACTTATAGATATTGGAAATAGATTTAATCCAAGTTCTAACTTACAAATATAAACTTAAATGACACATGTAGAGCATCTACGACCCTTATATTGCACATATCGATCATATCAAACATATCATTGTTAATGTTGATTGGTGATCAATAAATATTGGAATTAAAATCAAAATAGCTAAGTTAAGCACATTTAGAATACATGTTTTGTTCATAGAAGATAATGAATGGCATTGAGATGAGCCATTTAATTAAAAAATGTACACAATGATTAATGAGACAATGTTTCTATGGTATAAAGATTTATCTATTCACAAAAATAAATGAAAAAATATAAATTAATGCAATATTTTAAAAGAAATTACCTAGTCATGAGGGTTTAGAACAAAGAGTTCCGTGGAGGGTATGGTAGGAAATATCAATATCGTATCAGTCCGTCTGGACGAAAATGGAATAAAAAGTATTATTTTCATGAATTAAGATCATCATGGTTATTAAAACAATAAATAACACACAAAAACATATTTATATGCAAGAATGATGTGTATTTAGCACATTAATACACATTATATCACAGAAATCATTAGCTGTTAATACTGACAGATGAGTTGACTGCTGAGATGTATTATGGACTTGTGATTCTAACTTGATCAGCATTAGACTTGTTTTCATGTCTATTGCAAAAGAGGACGAAGTCCACCAATTAAAGAACCGTCCTATGCACCCCTTGTAGCACCATACCCTACCAGATGAGGGTCTCGCTGCCCGATCAATGAGCCGAGTGGGGGGGGGGAGGGCATGTGCGATCAATCTACAAGGTGCGAGAGCGACACCCTCGACTCGAAACAAAATATATGATTTATGATGTGTTTTGATACTAGGAGTAGTAAAATAAGTAGTGAAATCAAACTTGCAAGGGTAATATCGTTGATATATACTGATGAAATATTGGTGATATCTGTCGATATATGAGAAATTTTGTACTGAAACTATTCAATTTCGAGTGATGTGACTTGATACGACGATATATCACCCATATCTCGTGAGATACCATTCGATATCCTGGAAAAGAATATCTATATGAATTTTGATACTGATATATCATGATATTGCCAACTATGCCTTTAATGTCTATGTAAAAGGATTATGTCAACAGAGTCTTATTTAAGACAAAAATAAAATAAAATTAGAACCTTTTTATTGTGTTTCAAAAATGAGGTCAATAATTGAGTGTTCTCCCCTCTACTTTCCCTCCCAATCTCTTCCATTTATCTTCTTGTCATCTTAGCCATCTTAGCTTTAATATATCATGACAATATACAATATTATGTATTATACACGAGTACATTTTTTATATCCATCTTATATGATTGAAATTACATATTTCTTTTTTTAATATTTGATTACTAGAAAAAGCTCAATTTTGAGTCATTGTTATTATGCATAATGAATATTTGAAATTTATTTCCAACACGTATTAATGTCAAAATATAATACAAAAATTTACTATATCTTTTTACCCAATATAACAAGATAAAGATACACGAGTTATAGTTAATTGAAATGAAGATTTTGGAATGAAATCATTGTAGTCTTTTTTATTTGCTAATGCACTTAATGTCGTTCATATTTGACATAAGTGGTTTATTTTTAGTAAATTTGTTAAGCATGATCATGTATAATTTATTAACTAATGCTCTTCTCTCTCAAGACCACTATCACAAAATAACAACATTAAATGCAAAATTATCGATGAGAAAATCTTAGCCAATCTAACATTCTTTTATAAGATGGTATATTACTCCATGTGAAACCATTATGAAATCTAGAATATGTTAGTCCACATTAAAATGGATATACGTTTGTAGTTGACAATTAAAACAAATTAACCTATTTTTATGTTTGTCCCGACAAGAAATTTGAGTAGTTGTAATACTAGCATTTTTGTTCACCATGGCTAAGAGTGACCTTTTGACCAACAACAGAAATCGAGAAAAAGTAATGTGACTCGACAACCACAAAAAAGGGCTATTGTAGAAAATGAGAATGCATAAGAGTAATGAGAGATTAAAAATATAAAGCATAAAGAATGGTGGGATTTACGTGGAACCATACTCCATAAGGAGCAAGATGAAACTACGGAAGAACCGCCTCAAAGGGTTGTTGTTTCTATTGATCTTTCGAAGGTTACATGTGGCATGGGTTTTCTTATATTGTTCCAGTAGTAAGTCCAAGTGCCACTCATCAGTGACGTGTGACTAAACCTACGGATGTTGAAATTGGACCCTGGAGGGATCCAATTACCCATCCATGGACGCATACTCTAACACTCTCCCTCAAGTTGGAGCTTACAATGCTCAGTCTGGACAAATAGAAAGAAATTACTCACTCATAGAGTGCAAGACACTACAAACAATATCAACTCAATGCATACTCTATCGACTGCATGCCGAGGATGTTGCTTCTTATGTCATGTTAGTGAGTAGGAACTGAAGGACTGGAGTGTGACTGAATCTCCTTGTCGGATTATGCTCTGTACTGCGTCTATCAGAGTCATAGAAACTGAACCGAGTCTTCTCGTCAGAGAACACAAACTCTATACTGTGCAGAGCCACATGAACTGGAATGATTCTCCTCCTCGAAGAGTGGGTGCTCTGTACTACGTAGATTCACCTGAATAAGGATGAGTTTCCTCATCGTATAACGCTGACCCGCAACTACTCCATGTCTTTGAAGGGCCATATTGAAGAAATTCGTGGAAATCTCGTCGGAGTTCACGGTCATTGGAGATGGAGGTTAAAACTAAGTCTCATCATCGGAGAACTAGGTCTCTCCCACACTAGCTCATAGAATGGGACCTCTACTCTGGAGTCACTATGTATCTTTCTATATCGAGCCTCTACCATAGGTCTCTATCATATGTGGTCTACATGAAAATCCTGAGCTCAAATCAAGAGTATGAGGACTTCTCACAAAATACTCCTCATTTCTCCCATACTTGTCGGAAAAAAGATAACATTGACCCAGTCAGGAGAAGAACTGAAGCATGGATAACCAAAATCAACTCTTTTCGGCTTTTCTCCTCTCTTTTTTAAGTCAGTCTATTTTTCTTTTTTCTTTCAATAGTTCATTCTCTCTTTTTTAATTGACTTTTCTTTTTTACGACTAAGATAATCTTTTTCATAAAAAATCTCTCTTTTTTAAAACTCCCGACCTTTTTTCAGGCCCCTCTCTTTTTTCTGACTTCCGCCCAACCAATTGGGCCCAAAGAAAACACAACCCCCTCTTTTCATTTTTTATGTTGCAGCCCACAGTTGGGCTTCAAAATATCACATCTCCTTTTCTAATGTAGAGGCACATGTCAGTTTGGGCCAATGCCTTTTCTGCCCGACCGGACTTTGAAGGTAGTATGTATGATCTGGAGTAACTTCTCGCACATTGAGGTAATTACGTGGGCAGTCCCAGAATCAGCGCGTGCAGTCCTTTCAGGACTAGTAGTCCTCTTGACTTCTCCCCCACTTACCGGCACGAGTATTTAGGGTTTCACCATCTTCTGAAGCAATCACCGACGGGGCTTCTCCCCCCTCCCGTGCTCGAATTATGCTGCTTGTGTGTGTGAGGTCAATGCTAGGATTTGAATGCCATGGAGGTAGAAGATGGAGTGGTGGATTCGCCTACATGTTTGGAGCAGATGTTGCCGGAGGAAGGTGGTGTCTCCAGCAATTGGGGAAGCTCCCAACGATCGGTGGAGGGTGCGCTGGAGCTGCTAAGTGCGAGGAAGGTGTGACATGTAGGGGGGGGCTTCTCTTGGGAGCTGTAGAGATGGTGGCGCTACTTCAAGGGTTTTGAGAGATGACACGAAGTTGTGCTGCTCACCATCCACTTCTTCTTCTTGTGCCTGGCAATGCTTTCACCCCCTTTTTCCTTCTTCAAGAACTGAGATTGATTGTCATTGTATGTTTGAAGATGTACATGCAGGGGGTTTGCTAATTTCACGGAGATGTGTCGTGATTGCCTATGGAGATTAGTCACATCCTAGAGATTGAGGTGCGGTATGCATGGAGTTGACAATCACGATTCTTCTAGAAATGGCCTAGAGTAGATGTTGGCTAGGGTTTGTGAATCCAAACCAGATGATTATGGCATCATCAGATGGAGAAGTTGGTGTTAGATGAGAAATGATCAAATCTAGGGTTTTGTGAGAGAACCCAACAAAACTTTCACATGAATTAGGGTTTCATAAGAAACCCTTGAACTTGAATCCTGAACAATCACGAACATTAACATAAAAATAAATCTTCAAGAATAAGAACACAAGAATTGACCTCGTTCTGATACTGTTTAGGAAACAAGAATATCGAAGTATAATCAGAGATAAAAAAAATAAAGAGCATAAAAAATACCAGGATTTACGCGAAACCCTACTCCCTAAAGAGTGAGACGAAAGCACGAGAGAACCACCTCAAATGGCTCGTGTTTCTATTTATCTCTCTTCAATGTTATAGACGGTGTGATACTTCTTATATAGCCAACAAGTAAGACCAAGTCGCTCGTACATGATGTAGGACTAGACCTAGGGTCGAAAACGGTTGGACACTGATACAAATATAGTTATAATCATATCCTTATCCATTTTAAAATTTGAATATGAATGCATATACGAATATTGACACATGTGAGAAATGTGTTACTATATCCTTAAAAATGAATAAGAATGTAAAACGAATATAAATCGGATATGAATAATAACATAAATATTTCATATATTAACAAAAACATACATGTTTAGGATGCACATAAAATAGATGTATCATATGCGGTAATTTCATAACAATTATATCAACAATGGTGAATGCGATCATAAAATGTTGTTATGCGTAGTTATAAATAAATTTATCATTATACATTTGAATGGAAATGAATATACAAATACGAATGCGAATATTGGCGAATATCAAAGTGATATCCGTATCAGCATCCATTTTAAAACGAATACGAATACGAATGTCAAAATATGTGTAGAACGAGTACGATAGCGGATCGGATACGAATATATTCATATTCGTTTTCATCCCTAACTGAACCTATGGATGTGGAAATTAGACCCTGGAGGATCCCATTACTGATATATGGATGCATACTCTTACATGTACAAAGGTGGATCCAAATGAATTAGATCTGATAGTTGCTGAGCAAAAAATTCACTTACCCAACATGCTAACTAGGGATTGCAAGGAAAGCACAGCTCATCACTACCCTTGTATTCGACACTTCATATTCTTAAAACTCCCTTAGGCTCAATGATTATAGCTAGGCCATGTTCCTTTCACTTGCATTTCTCTTGATTTTGAGCTCCACACTGCGGCACACCCTCAAGGGCCCGTCCGGTAAAGGAATAAGGGAGTGTTTAAGGAGGAATAAGTAGTAATTATTTGCTATTGTTTGTTCCATAAGAGGGATAGGATGATAAGAGAAAAGAGGGGTTATATTAGATAAATTGTTAGATAAGTAGTAAGAAATTGAAGGAATAACGTGGGATAACCCTCCTTATGGGTATACCAAGGATTATATTCTCTCATTGAAATATATGAGCTAACCATGGAGGATTCGGTCAGTAAAACAACCTTTATCTATCTTTTCGCATAGGTAGCTTTCATGGAGAGTTAATCCCCATTGGGGTATTAACTTTGAAAAATATTCTTTAAAATGTGAACGACTTGAAAATAATTCTCACAGTAGACATATATCGGCAAATCATTTGCCGCTTCGTGCCCTGCGTGCAACACACGGTTTGCCGTACCACATGGACGGAAAAATCTGGATTCCCCACCCCCTCTCGTCCGTCCATGTGGCATGACAAACCGTTTGCTGCGCACGGAACACGAAGCGCAAACTATTTGCCGATATATACCTACTCTAAGAGATATTTTTGTACCGTCCCCATTTTGGGCATATTTTTTTTCTCTCCCCCCCTTTCATGGTAGAGGGCAACGACTCATTTTTCATCCGACAAGACATTAAACATTTTAATAATGACATTACATTTTTTAAGTATTACACAATTAATCAATAATTGAACAATATATGACGTATAAACATGCAACATCCCAGATGTATTGATACGCCTTGAACCTAATCATCTGATCTAGGTTGAAGAACCGTTTGATATTGCGCTCCTTCCATCTTTGCTTTAAACTGCCAGAAATGCATCCTCAACATTTTATTTGAGGGTTGCACAATGTGAAAATGGTTCCAACAGAAACAAAATGATGATTAACGATGCTGAGACCCAAGGAAACAACTAGCAAAATTAATCTGGATGAACTCTAACTTGAGAATCCGATGCCATGAGAAGTTATTAAGACACAAAGATGGATTCAATTTAAATCAAAACCTCATTAACAGGGTCAGGGTTCTGAGTACATGGCTGCAATGCAACATCATTTGCACCGCAAGGATAAATGACCCAACATACTCATTCTTAATTATTGGGAGGGGAGGAAACCCTCATTCTGGGCCTAGCCCAGGGTGAACCAAAAGTAGACCGTACTCCGCATCATGCAGCTTCCTTCTCATACACCTGGCTTGCATATTTCCAGTTGATGACCTTCCATATGTTCTTCAGATAGTCAGGCCTTACATTTTTATACTGCATCCAAGAACAATTGTTATATCAAGGTAAAAAATTTAAGGAAAACCTATTAATTCTTAGGTAATTGCAACATAATCCCTGTCATGCAGTCAATATCTCAAGAAACTACAGTGGAAATTTTTTCCTGATCAATCATATAATATAATATAATATATTCGTGCCCACTTAATGGTCTAGTAGTAGTACAGCGTGTCTACCACACAAAAGACAAGGATTCAAATCCCACTCTTGCAGCCATCGTAAAAAATAGTCAAATCTTTCAACATAAATTTGAGCAAGAATCCATGTAGCCAGCCGATATTGCTTATAGTGGGAGAAAGCTTAGTACATTTAGTACAATCATTTAATATATTCGTAGTCAATATAAGGGGTAAAAATCTTCGTTGCTTTCTCTTCCAATTTTCACATCTTTTCCCTTTTTTCCCTTCCAAAAAGGCGCCATTTTGGTATGCGTTGGCTGTTGAGTAATGACTGACAAGGAAGAAAAGAAATGGGATGAACGGGAAAAGGAAGCACACCGTGCTGTGCCATACGAGGGGAAAGAGGAAATGGATGTTCTATGGAATAGAGGGTTTAAGATGCAATCATCCACTGTCTTTTCATTACATATGTGGGTGGCTTTATACCAAGAATCTACCATCAGATCAGAGAGATTTACTTCACCTAAAAAACATAGCTCTTTACCTAAGAAACACCTCAAAGTGTGACTAGCTTGGATAAAAAGAAAAAATATAAATAAAGAAAATTACAAGAAAAATGGGAATTTAACAATCAAGAAAACTAAAATGGACTTGTTAGTTTTTTTCCTCTGGGAAAACTCGTGTTTATATAAGTTTCTGCATCTTTTTGGTTAAATAAATTGTGTTGCGAGTTAAGATGACGGCTTAACAAGAGAGGGAAGGTAAGGAGTGATGTTAAGAAGGTAGAGCGAGTTGTAAATGGCATTACATGACCTCGTTATGGCAGTGGCTTGGAAAAGACACTGCTGGGGCATATTACAACGGATGCTAACAGGAATTGGTGGATCGTGAATAGGGTGGAGCTTAGCACTACATGCAGCAATGCTGAGAGGGTTATGACGGCATTGCCACATGAAAAGGCTTTTCTTAATAAACAGGAAAAGGTATTGATTGGAGGCAAGTGTGAATGGATAGCTATAATACTGGCAGAAGTCCCATTATTTTTTTGAGAAGTGCAAAAGTCCCATTATAAGAGGAAAGTTTGTGGCTGTTGGCAGCAGAGATGTCTCAAAGGACGGAGATAAGCATGATAGAGATAATGGGCAGAGAGATGGTGGCGGACAGTTTTCTGACTAAAGAAAGTGGGTGAAAGGATGTTAGAGAGGCGGAGGAGCAACGATTAACCGGCTGGCACCGGCGCTTAGGTCATCTATCTCTCCAGAAACTTCCTCGGTTCCTTTCCCAGCTCTCTCACCGTCATCCTAAAGTGTGAGGCCTGCCAATTGGGGAAGCATCACTGAAGTTCTTTCAGTCTTATGGTAGTCTATTCCATTGTCCTTTTTTTTGCTTGTTCACCTTGATGTATGGGCTCTGCTAGAATAATTAAGTTATTCTTAGTTTTAATTGTCCTGTCTCTGTAATTTACCTATAGAGCTTTTCTCCTATATAAGAGAGCTCTAGGGTTTGATTGAATTTATCTTGCTTATTCCCTTCAACATGGTATCAGAGCGACGGTCCTAGACCGGAGTTCTCGAAACCCTAACCCTACCCTACTCCACCCGCCGGCCTCTCCTCTCTCTCCTCTCTCCTCCGATCGGCGCCACCGCCTCGTCCACCGCGTTACGTACACGCGTCTTCTGAGGTCGCGGCGGCGGCCTGCCTCAGGCTCTCGCGCCCCGCCTGCGCGTGCCTTCCACCGCGCGACCCCCTCTGGCGGCATCCCTGTGCACCAAGCTCTCGCGCTTCGTCAGGCGCGCCTGCGCGTGCTGAACACCGCGCGACCTCCTCTGGCGCTTCTCCTGCGCACAGCGCCCATTTGCGCGTGAGCCCCTCTGCGCGTGGCCCTGCTTTGCGCGCGCATCATCTTCAGTGCGCGGCATCTTCTGTCGGCGCGAGCCTTACACGTGCGTTAGGTGCACGTATTTGGGTTATAGTCCCACCGGCTCACAGTAGACGCACTAGTCAGAGAAACACTCAAGATATGGAGGATGTTGTGGTTTGAGTCTACGTCCACAACGACCTTCATAGATGTTCACGTAGACATCACGGTCTAGTCGTGTAACCCTAGTTGCAGAATATTGTTGTCATCATGTCAGACAACAAGGTAGATCTTCCGTCTCTGGGTGCCTTTAAAGGTCCAACACCCGTTGTGAAAATGGACGGCACGAACTATGAACTGTGGGCCATGCAGTTCATGAGTCTTATGCAATGCAATGGCAAGAATCATATCCTCACGCAAGAGGAACCTGTTGAGAAGACTGGGGTTAACGCCTCATGGGAGGCTGACGATGCCTATGCACGTGTATGGTTATCGGGTACTGTATCCATGGAGATAGCCAACGACATTTTGAGTCAACCCACTGCGAAGGCCATGTGGGACATATTAGCTGCCACTTATTCTCCGGCGAAGAACGAGTCCAAGATCTTACAACTCCAGCATGACATTTTCACCTCGAAGCAGAACGGGTGTCCTCTTCATACCCTGTACACCTCTCTGAGGGGTATGTTTGAGAAGCTACACGGGTACATTCCGTTGACAGCCACACCAGAACAACTAAAGGCATACAGGGACTCAGTGATGACAGGAGTATTTCTAGCAGCCCTTGATCAGGAGTATGATGCTGCCAGAGCGCAGATTCTTACAGAGGCCACCATACCTCCTATGGAAGAGGCTTATCGCAGGCTGAGTAGACTCTCCATATCACATGGTGGAGCTCAGACGTCCTCAGCCATGGCAGCGTCTCGTGGCAGGGGAGGATATCCACAGTTTTGAGGTAGAGGTGGTCGTGGCAGAGGAGGAGGTAGCAGACCTCCACGACAGCCGTGCACTTACTGTCGCAGGACTGGACACACTGAGGAAACATGCTATTCTAAGCATGGATTTCCTACTACTACAGCACGTGTGGCGGAGCAGACTCAGCAGGATGTGGGTCCTTCCAATTTCCCAGATCAGAGGTTTGAGGAGTTAGTGGCGCGTCTTAGAGAGATCATGCTTGGTCAGAGGCCAGCAAGTACTTCAGGATCTTCAGAGATAGCCGGTTCAGCATCAGCATCCACGTCAGGTACAACATATGCTCTTACTAGTTGTTACAGAGCAGATCTAGCAGAATGGATCATGGATTCAGGAGCATCTCACCATTTATGTGGTGATAAAAATCAATTGGATGGTTTCAATGCAACTCAGACAGGTCGTTCCGTGGTGATAGCTGACGGGACACACTCTCCCATTACTGGTCAGGGGGAGGTGCAGTTGACCCCTGCGATACGGCTTCAGAATGTTCTCTATGCTCCAGATTTTTCAATGAATTTACTGCCGATTAGTCAAATCACAAAAGATTTACATTGTCGTGCCATAATTGACCCATCTGCTCTTGTGTTTCAGGACATCCTAATGGGTAGAGTGATTGGAACTGGCCATGAGCAAGGGGGTCTCTACAGACTGGTGCAGTCTCCTTATGCTGGTGTCTCTTCTGTGAGTGTTGGATCTGTCTCTCCTTACACATGGCATCTCCGCTTTGGTCATCTTCCGTTGCAAAAGATGGTCCATATCCTTCCACAGATTTCTCCCAGGTCTACTTTTCAATGCGAAGTGTGCCAGCTCGGAAAACATCACCGGTCGTCATTTCAGAGTCGTCTAGGTCCAAGTCGTCATGGTCGTTTGAATTACTTCATTTTGATATTTGGGGTTCTAGTCGTGTCCCTGATCTTCAGGGGCACAAGTTTTATCTTGTTGCTGTCGATGACTTTTCTAGGTTATCTTGGGTCTTTCTGCTTAAAAATAAGTCTGATGCTGGACATGTTATTCAGTCTTTCATTATTGAAATAAAAAATATTTTCTCTGCTGTAGTGAAGTTCATACGGTCTGACAATGCTCTAGAGTTGTGTAGTACTCAACTATCTAAATTCCTTATCTCTCATGGGATTGTGCATCAGACGTCTTGTGCATATACCTCCCAACAGAATGTGGTGGCTGAACGGAAACATCGTCATTTGTTGGATATTACCAGAACCCTTTTGATTCAGAGCCGCGCCCCTCACTCCTATTGGGGGGATGCGGTTCTAACTGCCTGCTATCTTGTTAACCGTAGGCCTTCGTCAGTGTTAGGGGAGAAGATTCCGTTCTTGACTGCGTTTCCCGAGAAGGATCTTTTCTCCCTAACACCGCGTGTTTTTGGGTCTGTTGCGTTTATTCATTGCTTTTCTCCTGGTCTTGACAAGCTCTCTCCCAGAGCTGTCAAATGCATTTTTGTGGGTTATTCCAAAATCCAAAAAGGATATCGGTGTTTTGATCCAGTTAGACGACGGTACTATGTCAGTGCAGATGTCACCTTCTTTGAGTCCATTATGTATTTTTCTCCTACAGGTGACAAACTCACTCACTCAGAGGAAGGAGACGATATCTATGTGCCTCCTCCATCTGTTCCATGCTCTACTCCACCACCACCACAGCCCACTCCACCACCACCGCCGCCACCACCAGCTACTACTTTTTATCCTCAGGTCTATCAGCGTCGGCCCTCTGCTCATGTGCCTCGTCCATCATCCAGCACGCCCGAGGTATGTACTGATCATTTGAGTTCTACTGATGGCACAGGTGATTTGCATGCGCAGATGGATGTACAGGGTACTGATGGTACTTTCACTACTCCAGTTGATGACTTAGATATCCCTATTGCCCATCGAAGGCAAAAGCGTGCGCGGATGATGAATCTCAAATATGGGGTGGAGTTTGGATCTCAGGCTTCGTTGGAGCGTTTATCCCCGGACTTTCGCCAGTTTGTTGTTGGGTTATCGGCAGTTGACATCCCACGGTCATATCAGGAGGCACTACAGAGCAGTCCGTGGCGTTTAGCTATGGAAGAGGAGATGGCGGCGTTGCAGTCGCGTGGTACGTGGAGTATTGTGCATCCTCCACCAGGTTCGTCAATAGTGAGCAGCAAATGGGTCTTTACTGTTAAGCATAGGGCTGATGGTACGGTTGATAGATACAAAGCCATGTTGGTTGCTTGTGGGTTCACCCAAACATATGGGGTGGACTATCAGGAGACGTTTTCTCCAGTAGCACGTCATTCTACGTTACGGATTCTCATTGCAGTTGTTGTTGTCCGTGACTGGCCCCTGTTTTAGTTAGATGTCAAGAACGCTTTCTTGTATGGTGACTTGCAGGAAGAGGTTTATATGCAGCAGCAACCAGGGTTTACTGTTGAGGGGGAGTCCAGTATGGTGTGCCGTCTTCATAAGGCCATATATGGCCTGAAGCAGAGTCCACGGGCTTAGTTTCAGAAGCTCTCGGAGTTGATTGAACAAAAGGGCTTCGTCAGATCTACAACAGATCATACTCTCTTTGTAAAGAGAGACCAGCGAGGTACTGTGATCATCTTAGTATATGTTGATGATATTGTTATCACAGGCACTGACGAACAGGGCATTCAAACAGCCAAGGATTTTCTTAGCGAGCAGTTTGTTACGAAGGATCTGGGTACACTTCGTTACTTTTTGGGATTGGAGTTTGCACGAAATGAGCAAGGTATGGTAATGACACAAAGGAAGTATGTTACTGATCTGTTATCTGAGACAGGTATGGCAGGATGTAGACCAACCACTACTCCTATGGATCTTAATGTTAAACTTTATGATGATGACTCTGAGGAGGTGGACAAGAGACGATATAGAGATCTCGTGGGAAAGTTGTTGTATGTTACTATTACCCGACCGGATATAGCCTTTGCGGTGAATAGGGTAAGTCAATTCATGGAGCAACCCAGGCAGGCTCACATGAATGCTGTTTTTATGATTTTGAGATATCTGAAGTCATCTCCAGGTGCTGGCCTTCTGTTTAGAAGAGATACCTCTATATCCGTCACAGGTTGTGCTGATGCAGACTACGCTGGGTGCCCTAATGATAGAAAGTCTACTTCAGACTTTATTGTATTTGTTGGCAGCTCACCAGTAGCTTGGAAAAGTAAGAAACAGACCGTCATGGCTCGATCCAGTGCAGAGTCAGAATATAGGGCAATGGCCCAGGGAAGTGCTGAGATGATGTGGGTCAAATCTATTTTGACTGATTTAACTATTGAAGTAGCCCTTCCTATGCATCTTAAATGTGATAATCAGGCCGCCTTGTTTATAGCCAATAATCCAGCCTTCCATGAAAGGACAAAGCACATTGAAGTGGATTGTCATTATACACGGGACTTGATTCAAAAGGGGCTTATTTCGACCTCTTATGTATCATCAGGAGAGCAGATTGCAGACATGTTGACCAAGGCTCTTGCTAGAGGTCCTTTTCATCTCTGTTGTTCCAAGCTGAGCATGATAGATATATATGCTCCACCTTGAGGGGGAGTGTTAGAATAATTATGTTATTCTTAGTTTTAATTGTCCTGTCTCTGTAATTTACCCATAGAGCTTTTCTCCTATATAAGAGAGCTCTAGGGTTTGATTGAATTTATCTTGCTTATTCCCTTCAACAGGCTCCGGCCGATATAGTGATTGTCTGTGAAATAGGTACTATCTTGTTTTAGTGGATGACTTTTTGCTGAAACCTAAATCTGATGTTCAACCTATTATAGTATGTTAATGAAATAAAGACTCAATTAGATACGTGTCAAGACTCTTAGGCCTGATAATGCAAGAGAACTTCTTGCACATGAACTGTAGTCCTTTTTCTCTATTCAAGGTATTCTACATCAAACCACTTGAGCTCACACTTACAAGAATGGGTTACTGAACGAAAACATCACCGTATTATTGATACTGCTCATACCTTGATTATTGATTATCACATTCCATCTATATATTAGGAAAATGAGGTCCTTACTGCAACATTTCTCATCAATCGTATGCCTTCCACTTCCATTGATGAGTAAGTTCCCATTTAGGTACCCTTCTCAGGGAAAAGAGTGATCCCTATTCCGTGCAGAGTTTTAGGGTGCGTGGCCTATGCTCATATCCTTAGTCCTGGAAAGGACAAATTGACAGCCAAAACAGGTTAGTATGTGTTCTTAGGGTATGTCGGGATTCATAAGGGATGTCACTGATATGATCACATGTCAAGAAAACATTATATCAATGCAGATGTTACCTTCTTTGAGTCACTTTTTTTCTACTTCAAGTCCGAAACATGGCCTCAAATTTCAGCGAAATTCGGTCCTCGAATATCGATATCCAGTCGAAATCGAAATTCGACCGAAATGACCGAAATATGGGGGTCCTAGTACAAAAAATGACCAAAATTACGGTCGAAATTCCACCAAAATTCTGTTTTGGTCGATACCGAAATGGTGACTGAAACTGACATTTAGGGCCTTGGTCCGAAACACGTGTCTCCACCTCCTCGTATCTTCGAAACTGCCCTTATTCATGTTCTCATTTAACAAGATGATCAATATAGGACCACCACACCCCTTTTGAGCTAGCTCTCTCAGATATATCTTTCAACTGAAGTTTTACATACGATATCATTTCTCCTTCCATATACACAACAACATGGTCAAAAGGAAGCAAGTGGTTAATACAACGCATCTCTCTGTAGCTCTGAAAAAAGAGACCAGGCAATGTACCAAGTACCCTATTTCCACAGCCATGTCCTCAGACCTCCATGTCCTCAGACCTTGGGGCCTCTTATAGACAAATTTCCGAGACACTGTCTGTCACAAATATCTCATAAAGATGCCTGCACTTGTTTTACCAAGCCCATGGTGACTTGTTGATCCACCTGGTAAGAACAAGGTGGTTGGATCCTGGTAGATGTTCAAACTGAAATATAAGCACGATGGATCAATTGATTGGTACAAGGTCAGCTTATTCGGCAAAAGGGTCACTCAACCCTATAGTGTTAATTTCTTTGATACTTTTTACTACGGTTGCTCATTTTCCCATAATAAGAATCCTTATGGCATTAACAGTACCGTTTAATTAGTTTTTGCATCAAGTTGATGAAAATAATGCATTCCTATATGGTAACCTATAATAGGTAATATACATACAACAACCTTCCAACGTTAAGGCTCAAGGGGAGCGTCAAAAGGTGTGCTTACTATTCAAAGCCATCAATAAACTTAAAAAGATCACCCGAGCATGACTTTAGAAGTTATTAGAGGTCTTAGAAGGTCTGGATCTTCATAGGTCATCAGCAGATGAACATAAAGGAACTGTGGCAATGCGTGTTTGTGTGGATGATTTCATCCTCACATGATATTAACTGTGGCAGTGTGTGTTTATGTAGACGATTTCATCCACACAAGAGATGAATTTGATGGTATTACATAGATGAAGCAACTTAGCAGTACAACTTGTGTTCAAAGACTTGGGGTCGTTAATATACTTTCCTGGGATTGAATAACTTGGATCTATGCCAGTACAAATACCTATGGTTCAGGCATGCAACTATGAATGGAGAATCATTGAAGATACAAGTTGCTACAGACGACTAGTGGGCAGATTACATCATCTAACCATCACGCGACCACATATATCACTTGCAGTCGGCAAGCTGAGTCAATTCACGAAGTTTCTCAAAAAAATATAAACAAAATAGTGAGTACCTAACAAATTTTATATAAAATATAAACAAAAAAATTGTCGATTTCCAGGTACTACTATCCGATTCTCAAAGAAGATGATTGTCCCACATTATATGATCTTAAAAGATATGCGGGAACTTCAACAAAATAAAAGTGCACGTTCTTTTTCTTTTAGCTGGGAGATGTAAAAACCAGAAAATGTATGTTTTTAATGTTACATAACCATACAGTGATAAACAATTGAGGTGTCTGGTTGTATATTGTTATGTTGTGTTTCATTTAAAAAAAATGTTATTTTTTGGTTGACTGGTGAAACAAATGGTGTATGATGCAATGTATGGGCTACAGCATTTAAGAGTCCGAATTGTTCTATTTTTGCATTGCAGTTATTGCAGTGAAAAAATGTACCTTGCTACATCTTTGATACCTGGATTCATCAGATCCGACAAACAGTTTCAAATCTGGTTAACAGGGTTGGATCTAGGTGGCCGTATATGCGGCCACATATACGGTTTATGCAGTCCGAATAAGCGTTTGGACCACATAATCATCGAATATGGCACCTGTTCGGAGGGATGTCTGCATACATATATGCAGCTGCCTAGACCGACTTTCTGAAAGGACAGCAAATAGGACAAATGGATCTGATCATACACTCTTCTTGGTTCTTCTGAATTTCTTGGTAAACATGAATGTATGAGCATGCGTGCTTTGTTTTGTGTATACATTATGAATTATGTGTTGTACTTGGTATTTCAACCTATTTTTCATGAACACAGAATAATCAAGTCATTCACTTCTTTCTATATCGTATCAGAGTGGAACCTTGGACCCGAGATCTCATATCCTCTTGAAATCCTAGTCATCCACCCGCCGGTGTCTCCTCCTCCCCAATCTTGCACCATGGCCCCTCCATTCCTCAACCCTCACATACTCTCACTTTGGGTTTTGCAGCACCGTATCTCGGGCACTGCACCACCGGACCTCCCGCAGTGGTCCCTTCTCATCGTCGCCACCTCGGAAGTGTTGTTTCACCTTAGTGCATAACCCTCAACGGGGGTGCTATTCCACCCTAGATCCCGTGCTAGCCCGCAACCCTACCTAGAGTTCCACGTTTATGCACATCAACACCTACGGGTTCACACGACCATCTTCAGCACATCCATACATTGATTTTGGTGCAGTTTAGGGTGTTTTCAGCTATTTAAATTCAATCTGATTGCCTAGAGCGTCAACAGAGTTTTTTTTGAAGCCAAAGCTCTTCGGGGGATGCACGCTATGGTGATCGTCCAAAATTTTATTAAAAAGGCGGAGAAGAAAAGGAAGAAGAGAGTGTTACAGACGCCTAGGATCGAGCGGATCCCGTAGGAGACCCAAAAAGAGAAACGCATTACAGTAGCAGCCAGTCATTGACAAGTAAAGAAACGTGCGCGAGAATATTCTCCTTGTAAAACCTTAGACCCCTGAAAATCTTCGCGTTCCGTCCAAGCCACAACGCCCAAATGCACGCGAAAGGGCGGAGCAGCTCCCTCCTCGCCCTATCTTTATTTGAACGCAACGAGTCCCAAAACGACGAAGCTGAAGAGGCGTTAACCCACGGTATTTGGGCCTCCTCCCAAATTGTAGCAGTGTTCGGGCAGAGAAAGAAGAGGTGCTCCAAGGTCTCCACACTGCCACCACACAGCGCACAGTCCAAGGAGTCGATTCCCGCAGCAAACCTCGCACATCTACCTCGGGTCAACACCCTCCCGCGTCTCAATAGCCACAGGAAGAATACAACCCTCTCCGGGAGCTTCAGACGCCACATCCAACTAAGATCCTTGCCTGCGAGGTCGGCTGCTGCGAGATGGCCCTGAACGCCCGCCTTGTGGAGAAGACGTCATCGCGCCAAACCCAATGATCCCTGCCACTCGAGGGCGTGGGCGCAACCCTAAGAAGCTGGAGGAGAGCCAAGATGTCTTCAAACGCTCATCCGAGATGTTGCTAGCAAAAGAAGGGAACCACTCGTTCCCACTCCATGAGGAGGCCACCATCGCACGAGAATTTGTAGCCAGAGCGCAAAGGCGAGGGAAAGAATCACCGAGAGAGCTCGATTGTGCTCTAAGTCTGCACACACAACATGTTCCCATTGCATGCTTTCAACTTCTGGTTGCATGACATGTTCGAGAAGCTTCATAGCTACATACTCCTGAGCGCTACTCTCGAGCAGCTAATGTCCTATAGAAACACTATAATGGTGGGTGTTTTTCTTGCAACCCTTAATCCCATGTATGATGCCACATGCAACCAGCTACTTGTACATGCCTCTACCCTCATGGAGGAAGCCTAAAGCCATCTGAGCATGATTACAGTTCTTCTTGCAACTGTTACTCATACATCCTTTGCTAGAATCGCATCTTGCAGCAGAGGAAGTTCGACACAATTCAGAGGACGTGGTGTTTGCGACAAAGAAAGTAGTAGCCCTCACCCGCAGTACATGATTGCAACTGTATAGGAAACTCTAAGAATACATGCTATCAAAAACATGATCGTCACGTATCTGCTTGTGATGCTAAGCAGTTTGGACCCACTGCTACTCCTGCTGATTAGAAGTATGATGATATTGTCTCCCGTTTGAGGGAGATCATGGGCCCTTCAACCAATTTTAATAGTGCTCCTCCGATCTCATTCGATAGCACTGCCTTCGTCAACACTGCAGGTAGATATTATGCCCTTATCACATGTTACAGTTCATATATTTCAAATTCGACAGCAGAACAGACCATGGACTCTAGAGCATCTCATCATCTCTGCAATGACAAAGAGCAGTTCACAAGGGATGCAAACTGATATGGATATATCCGTATCCGATCTGTCACAAATATCCGTTTTACACAAATTTTGACATTCGTATCTGTTTTAAAATGGATACGGATATGACTTTTGTATCAACAAACACACACACACACATACACATATATATATATATGTATTTGTATATCCTTTTTCATATATGAACATAGTTGTAGATTTATTTTTAACCATATATAACATAATTTTATACATTCTTTCACTATATTGGTATAATTATTATGATATAAGCACATTTAGTATATGTATATCATGTGCATTTCATCCAATAAATGTATATTTAGGCCAATTTATTGAATATTTCTAATATTTTTTGTATGGAATAATATCCGATTTACATATATCTCGGTTCCGTATCTACATCCATATTCGTGTTTAAAAGCGGATAATCACATAGTAACACCTATATATGTATCTGTTCGTTTGCATCCCTAGTTTACATCCTGCAATATCATTCATCATGGTCGATATGTAGTCATTGTCGGTGAGTGACACTCTCCTATTACATGAGAGGAGAGATTCAGTTGACGCCTTCCATACGTCTGTAGAAAGCGCTACATACGGTTGAATTTTCTATGAATTTATTGCCTATCAGTCAAATTACCAAGGACATGAATTTTCATGCCTTTTTAGACCCCTCTTATTGTGCATTTCATGATATACTCACGGACACAGTGATTGGATGTGACTATGAGCAACGAGGTCTCTACAGATTGGTCCGGTCTCTTTATTTTTTTTTTTTTGAAAGTCTGCAGGTTAGGGGGTAGTACTCGGTGGTACCCTCCCCATCAGGTCCGGTCTCTTTATGCCGACAGATCTTCTATTCCTACCGGACATGTCTCTATGTACATATGGCACTTCGATCATCTTCCTTTACAGGAAGCTGTGTGGAGTCCTCCCTCAGATTTTGTTTCAGTCCAGTTTTCAATGTGAAGCTTGCCCACTTGGGAAGCATTATCGTACCGATTTTCCCCATTATCAAAGTCGTATCAATAATTCTTGATTTGAGTTATTGTATTTTGATATTCGGGGTCCAAGTCGTGTTCCCTCAGATTTTGACATCACTTTCTTTGAGTGTGTTATGCATTTTTCGCCCACTGGTGACATGAGGACACCTTTTGAGTCTGATGATGAGGTTTGTATGTCACCTCCTCCTTCGACTCCAACACCTACTAAACCTCATGTGGTTCATAGTATACCTCGTATATACATTTAAAGACCAACTTTTAAACCTCGTACTCATGTGCCTTCCATCATCTAGTACGCCCTAAGTAAATCCTAAACATTAGGTTTCCATTGATGGCACTATTGATGTTTTTATACAGCAGGAAACTATAAAGGATGAGAATGCAGCTACTCGGGAGATTATCGTACAAGAGGTAGATCATCGAGAGGATCTTGATAGGTCCATTGCACTTCGAAAGCAGAGGCGTACATGCGCTACATACCCTCTCTCAAGACATGTTTCACTAGGACATCTATTAAAGGGCTTCACGAGGTTTGTGGTGGGATTTCAGATGTTATAATCCCCATGTACATATTAGGAGGCTACGCAAGACAATCAATGACATCTTGCTATGGAGGAAGAAATGACCGTACTCTAATCGCGAGGCACGTAGAGTTCGATTACCGCCCCAACAAGGGGCTTTTGTGATCGCTGCAAGTGGGTCTTTACGACGAATCATATAGCATACAACCGTTTTGATTGCTATACAGCCAGACTCGTGCCACGTGGATTCACTCATACATATGGGGTGGACTATGAAGATACTTTCTTTCGTGGCATGTCACTACACTCTATATATCCTCCTTTCTATTGATATCGTATAAATCTGATCGCTCTCCCAACTTGATGCCAAGAATACCTTTTTTATATGACAACCTGTAGGACGAAGTCTGTGGAAATACGTGAATGAAAAAGTTGTATTCCTCGTAGCCATAGAGCTCTCTTATACAGGGGAAAAGCTTTAGGGAGAAATTACATAAAGAAGACTAAAGAAATAAAAAAATATAAATAAAGACATCAACACCCCCTCAAGATGGAGCATATCTATCTATCATGCTCAGTTTGGAACAACAGTGAAAAGGACACCTTGCAAGAACCTCAGTAAACATGTTTGCAATTTGATTGCCTGAAGCAACATGAGGGGTTGAAATAATCCCCTTTTGAATCAAATCACATGTATAATGACAATCTACTTCGATGTGCTTTGTTCTCTCATGGAAGCCTGGATTATTAGCTATGAACAGAGCTGCTTGATTATCACATTTGAGGTGCATTGGAAGAGGCACCTCTATAGTTAGGTCAGTTAGGACGGACTTGACCCACATCATTTCTGTGCTCCCTTGGGCCATAAACTTATATTCTGATTCAATGCTAGATCGAGCAACAACTGTCTGTTTCTTACTCTTATATGAAACCAACGAGCTACAAACGAACATAGTGAAGCCTGAAGTAGACTTCCTGTCCTTGGGACACCTAGCATAATCTACATCTGCACAACCATTAACTGAGAGAGATGCATCTCTTCTGAAAAGAAGACCTGCATCTGGAGATGATTTCAGATATCTCAAAATCATGCAAACTGCATCCATATGAAACTGTCTAAGCTGCTCCATGAACTAGTTGACTTTGCTCATAACAAACGATATGTCAGCCCTAGTAATAGTAACATATAGCAACTTCTCTATAAGCTCTCTGTATCGTCTCTTATCCACCTCCTCAGAGTCATCATTATAGAATCTAGCATTGGGATCCATTGGTACATCTTGTCGTGCCTATCTCAGCCAGAAGATCAGTAACATACTTCCTTTGCATCATAACCATACCATGCTGATTGCGTTCAAACTCCAAGCCAAAGAAGTAATGTAGTATGCCAATGTCCTTGGTCATAAACTGTAGTCCAAGGAAATCCTTAGGGGTTCGTTTGGTTGCAGGGTTGGGCTGGGCTGGGTTGGGTTGGGTACTATTCACAGGGGTACTCTCTCCTCACAGTTTACTATTCACCCAGCCCGCCCAACCCAATCCAACCCTGCCCAACCCTGCAACCAAACAGACCATAGCTGCTTGAATACCTTGTTCAATGTTGCAGTAACAACAGTATCATCAACATAAATTAGAACAACAACAGTACCTCTCTGAGCTCTCTTAACAAAAAGAGAATGATCTGCAGTAGATCCGACAAAGCCATTCTGTTCAATAAACTCTGGGAGCTTCTGAAACCAAGCCATCGGACTCTGCTTGAGGCCATATACAACCTTGTGAAGACAACACATCATACTGACTCCCCCTCAGCAGCAAACCCCGGTGGTTGCTGCATGTAAACTTCCTCCTGTAGGTCTCCATACAAGAATGCATTCTTGACATCTAACTGGAAAAATGGCCAGTCATGTACCACAACTGCAATAAGAATCCTCAACGTGGAGTGACATGCAACTGGAGAAAAAATATCCTGATAGTCCATCCCATAAGTTAGCATTAACCCATGAGAAACCAATCTAGCCTTAAATCTATCGACAGTACCATCAGCCTGGTGTTTCACAGTAAACACCCACTAGCTGCCTACAATAGACGTACCTGGAGGAGCTGGCACAACACTCCACGTACCTCGAGACTATAAAGATGCCATCTCCTCCTCCATCGCTAGACGTCACTGACCAATCTTCATCGCCTCCTGATAGGAACGTGGTATCTCCACAACTAATAGTCCAACAACAAACCGCTGAAAATCCTCGGAAAGACGATCCAATGAAACATGGGAAGCAAGGGGATGCATAGTGCATGCACGCTTATGCTTCCGTAGAGCAATAGGCACATCCAGGTCTTCGGTCTCGCAGAAGATGTAGCATCCCAGACACCCTGCACCTCAAGTTGTACATGCAAATCACCACTGCCATTAGTAGAACTCAAATGCTCAGAACATACCTTGGGTATGCTGGATAATGGAGAGGCACATGAGCACGAGGTCGATGCTGATAAACTTGGGGAAAGAAAGTAGGTGTGGAGGGTGGTGGTAGAGGGAGTGGTGGCGGTGGTGGTGGAGGAGGAGGTGGTGGTGGTGACGATGAAGATATAGTGGAGATCGGAGGTAGAGGCATATAGACCTCTTCCCCATCCTCCGAAGAAATGAGCTTGTCACATGTAGGAGAGAAGTACATAATAGACTCAAAAAAGGTGACATCTGCACTAACATAGTACCTTCGTCAAACAAGGTCGAAGCAACGATATCCCTTTTGGGTCATGGAGTACCCAATAAACACACATTTGATATCTCTAGGAGAGAGCTTGTCAAGACTATGAGACATCTGATGAACAAAAGCCACTGAACCAAAGACACGACGTGTGAGTGAGAAAAGATCCTTCTCGAAAAATGCAATCAAGAATGTGATCTTTTCCCCAGCATACAATTTACCAGGTAACAAGCAGAAGCAGTTCGAACCGCATCCCCCCAGTACGAATGAGGAGCACAACTCTGAATCATAAGGGTCCTGGTAACATCCATAAGATGGCGGTATTTTCGTTCAGCCACCCCATTTTGTTAGGAAGTATATGCATAAGAAGTTTGATGCATAATACCATGAGATTCAATAAATTGAGCAAGTTGAGTACTACGAAATTCCAAGGCATTGACAGACCGTATAAACTTGATTTAGTTGTTCTATAACACGTGCTGAAGCTGGGAACCCATGCTTGGAGTAGCATGTTTCCTTAGTGTGGCCCGATCCGTGACAATACGTACAAGGCTGACGAGGGGGCCGACTACCCCCTCCCCTGCCACGACCACCTCGACCACGAAACTGTGCGAGACCTCTACCACGGGATGTTGTCATGGCTGATGATGTCTGTGACAGCTGAGTACCACCAGAAGATATGGAGAGCCTACTCAAACTGTGATATACCTCCTCCATTGGAGGTATTGTGGCATCAGTAAGAATCTGTGCTCTAGCTGCATCATACTCTTGGTCGAGAGACGCTAGGAAAACTTCTGTCATCACTGAATCCATGTATGCCTAAGTTGCTCTGGTGTAGCAGTCAAGGGGATGTAACCATGTAACCTCTCAAACATATCTCTTAGAGAAGTGTAAAGTGTATGGAGAGGACGATGCTTCGACGTGAAGATGTCGTGCTGAAGTTGCAGAATCTTAGACTCATTCTTTGTTGGAGAATATGTGGCGGCAAGTATGTCTCACATAGCCTTCGCCCTGGGCTGACTCATATGTCATTGGCTATATCCATGGAAACTGTTCCAGAAAACCATACACATGCATAAGCATCATCTGCCTCCCATGAGGCATTAACCCCAATATTGTCAACAGGCTCCTCCTATGTGAGGATATGCTTCTTGCCATTACAACGCATAAGACTCATGAACTGCATGACCCACATTTAATTCGTTCCATCCACCTTCACAATGGGTGTCGCACCTTTGAAGGCGCCACGGGATGGAATCTTTGCTTTGTTGTCTGACATGATGATAGCAATCTCTAAGACTGGTGTTGCACACCATAAGAGTAGTCTCTACATTGACATATAGGAAGATGATTGTGGGTGTAGACTCATACCACAATTACTTTCATTCTTTGGTGACTCCTTTGAATGACTAGGATGCTTTAGATAGTCACATTACACCCTAGAGACCCAAGAATGCATAGTCCGAAGCAACCAAGAGGCACAGGGAGCACGGGAGACACAGGCGTAGGAGGACGTGTGTACGTGGAGATCACACGTACGCGAGAGGCGCGTGTACACGAGGCGATGCCGCAAATGCGTAGGGTGGCGAGGATGCACGGAGGTGCGCTGGGCGGTATAGCTGCACGGAGGCGTAGAGGCTTTCGATGGGGGTGGGTCTTTAGGGCACAGGCTCCGATCTAGGACCGTCTCTCTGATACCATGTGGAAAGACGCGAATGAAAAAGTTGTATTCCTCATATCCCTAGAGCTCTCTTATATAGGAGAAAAACTCGAGGGAGAAATTCCATAAAGAAGATTGAAGAAATAGAAAAATATAAATAAAAACATAGACATAATTATCTCAACAAAGTCTATGTGCAACAACCACTTGGGTTCACAATTAAGAGGAGTGATATAAGATATGCAGACTTCATAAGGCTATCTATGTCCTTATATAAAGTCCCAGAGCATGATTCCAGAAGATTTCGAACCTGATAAAGCAATAGGGATCCAAGAGATCAAATGCAAATCACTTACTCTTTGCATACAGAACATCATTCACGATGATTATCATTATTTTGGTATATATTAATGACATAATTATTACAGAAGACGATTTACAAGAGATCAATGAGTCAAAGATGTTCCTTAAACAATAGTTTATCACTAAGGAACTTGACAAACTACAATACTTTCTTGGGCTTGAATTTGCAAGGAATCAGAAAGGACCTCTTCTCATGCAGCTACTATGTGACGATCAAGTTGTGCTAGTCATTGCTAACAGTCAAGCATTCCACGCGAGGACCAAACACATCGAGCTATATTGCCACTACATTAGAGAAATGATACCGAAGAGTGCCATCTTCATCTTTACATCACATGTCAGTTGAGGGGAATAGACTGCAGGTATATTCACCACGACTCTATCCAATGGGGCATTCTATAAGTGTTCTAAGACGAGCATGATAGGTATCTATGCTCCAGCTTGAGGGGGAGTGTTTTAGGAAATGATATTTATGTATTTTTTATTTTCTTTCGATGTAATTTCCCAACTGATTATATGTCCTCTAAAGTTTCTCCTCTATATAAAGAAACCCCTATGATCACAAAATAAACAAGTCATTCATTTCTTTTCGCAAGGTTATCGTCTTGTGCAGCATATATGTCGATACTATACAAAACTTGTATTTAGGCCTATATTTTAGTAAATAATGTATATTTCCATATTATTTAATGATTAAAACACATTAGAAATTGTAATTTCCAAAATAAAACAAAATTTCAATCGATTTGGGTCGAAATATGTGCATGTTGTCAATATTCGGTATCCTATAGTTAACGATATTGCAACAAAATCGACATTTAGGGTCATGAGAGACAAGAGAGTGTATCCCAGAAGGCCATAAAAATCAATCCATTGGATTTATAAACATAAATATAAAAAATGACAAAACCTTCTCCCACTATAAGTAGGATTGGCTACATGGATTCTTACTCAAATCCATGTTGAAAGATTCGACTATTTTTTACGTTGTCTGTCGACTACCTGGCGCAACCCCTACAAGAGGGGGGGGGAGGATTTGAACCCTGGTCTTTTGGGTGGTAGGCACACCGCACTACCACCAAACCATTGAAGTGGGTACAAACATAAATATAAAAGTACAAAAAATAAAAACTGAAACAAGGTCACATGCATCGATAATGCTCACCAAAATATCATGGTTAAGGAAGTAGAGATGATATGTGTAACTCGAGCAAGCAACATATAAGGTGACAATAAAGAAATGCATCAAGGTGTTATAAGAGATGTATGGGGCTCTACAAGAGGCAATGGAACCAAAGGTTGTGAGCCGCCTTACATGAGAGGGATATGCCAAGATGAGCAGTGGAAATGGGCCAATAAAGAAGTTGGTGCCACCTTAAAGGAGGAGCCTCTTGATTGGTGGCAGGGTTAGCAAAAATAATGTGACACAATAGATCATTGGTGGGAGTAGCATAGTGATGTTGGGAGGATATATGAAAATCTCCAAAACCACATGAACATGACATATTGTATAAGCCTAGGATCATATTGCATGTCGATAAGATTACAAAGATAGAATAGCTATTAGAGGTAGAAGTCATGCAACCATTGGGGAATTGAGGTCGCATAAACAATTGGAGGGTTTTGTCATCTATTGAAGGGCTGCGAGGAGATATAAAAGGAGAGAAGCTAACTCTCTATCTAGGCCCTTCCCCACTGTGTATAATATTAAAAAACTAAAAAGAGGAATGCTTGCTTGTATATGAAAAAAGAGAGAAGTTAACTCTCTATCTATAGAAGTAAAGAAATGCATGCCAATGATAATAAGCTAACAAAAAATATATACTAAATCATTGATCAACTAACAAATTCCAATTAATCATTCTGACAAAAAGAAATCTTTGTTGATGGGATAATAGTCAGGAATATGCATGATCCATTGGGTACGCACTTCTTCCAACACTGTAAATTCAACTATCTCTAAACGTAGGACATGGATAAATATCTTGATGATTCACAGATGTGCTTCTATGTTTTCAATTGTTTGCGAGGATGGATTATTTTAGGATAATTTAGAATGCAACTTGCCAATTTTCATGAATATGAAGAATAACCATTCACAAAGCCAGTCAAATGGATTTGTCTATGCAAAGATCCCTCTACGCCACACTCGATGGATTATAGAATTAGAAATACAAACTTTAGCACATATAATGGTAAAACTGATAGCCACCCAGATATGAGTCCTCTCATATGGAATTCATCTTTATAACAATTTATAGAAAAGGACAGCCATTATCTAATTACAACAAGCTTCATCTGTGACAAAACAAAACATGCAAAAGATTATGTACAACGAACACTGATTTTAAAAATATAGGGTAGCTTCCAGAAAAGGGCCTCAACTATGCCCCGATTCCCAATTACGGTCTCATTTTTTAAATGTAAATTAGGATATTAAAATTTCAACTTTAGGGTTTAACATCAACATAAGTGTCATGGAAGTTTACAGAAGTATGTGTTTGAGACAAACAAATAAGATCCCATCTCTTTGTAACATTTCACAAATGAGGTCCTACTGAGGCATAGTTGAGAACTTGTTTGTAGTTCACGGTTTACTCAAAAATATATCAAGCAAATAACATTGGCTCATAAACAAAAAATATCGGAAGTTTGTTAATGATAATATGACTTCACAGTGATCAGCTCTATCAGTATTAGATCCATTATTAATGGCATCGCCAGCTTAATGTACCAAACATTGTTTTAGATGATAAATTTTGGCATTTAGAGACCCCATAAAGGTCGATTTATGTAACAAGTAAGAGGACAATAAGAATATTAATGACAAGTGTGAAATTCTCATAGATAATCGACAGATTCATCAGGAAAACTAACCTGTAGATAGTAGGCATGTTCCCATACATCAATTCCTAATAAAGGAACCAAGTTCAGCCCTTTAGTAACCAATGGGTCCTACAAAATCGTCCAATTAAGCAAACGTCAACCATGCAATTTAAAATATAAAAAATCAGATTAATTGCCAATATTAGGGGACAACAATTTTCGAATCAAGCTTCCTAAGGGATCAGGTACACACATCCAAAGGAATGGCTAAATTTTATTGGCAGACAATCTCCCCAATCCTCCTTTCCTAAAGTTGGAACTAGCTGTCTAGAAGATGAAATACACAAGGGAACACATGGAATTTGTTGGAGCACCAACCAAAGGAAATTCGCTTGCCTTCAAAAAAATGTGTTCCATCTTGACATTATTTACCACAATACTGTTATGCTGATCAAATTCGTAAATCACTCGCATGCACTTCAATTTTGACTAAAACTTCAAACTCGTAAAATGGAAAACAACCAGCTAGAAAAAGGATTTACTATGAAGTCAACCATATTGCTTTCCATATCAAAAAAATGCATTATATGCAAATGAATGAACAAAGGATGATGGAATGGAGGGTAAGATGAAGAAGAAAACACGTTTATTGCACGGTGTTTGGACAAGGAAAGTGCAGAGATGCATAGAGATGCCTGGATGAAGAAGAAGCATGGGTCTGTGGAAGACCAGCAGAAAAAATGCACAAAATGGTAAAGAGATCAAGCTGACAGGGAAATGCAAGTCAAACACCAAAAGCAGTCACCTGAGTTCATTGCTAAGGGGGACTGTTAAAGATATGCAAGCTACATCAGGTTATTTATGTCTAAAGCCACAGAGCATGGTTCCGGAAACTCTCGGACCTGATAAAGCAGCAAGGCTTCAAAAGATCAAATATAGATCACTTGCTCTTTGTACACATGACATCACGAAGTATTGTTGTTATTCCGGTTTATGCTGACCATATTATTACATGAGATGATTCACAGGGGGGTTAGTAACGCTAAGGTATTCCTTGGACAGTAGTTTGCCACCAAGGATCTTGGATAACTACAATACTTTCTTGGGCTTGAATTTGTCAAGAATCGGAGAGTTTTCCGTAGGCTCTCTTCCTTTAGGAAATTTGCCTATTCATCACTGAGATTAGTGATGGCCTCTTGAATTTGTCAAGAATCGGAGAGGATTAGTGATGGCCTAGAGGAACTATGCTATTTATCTCCTTCTAGAGACTGCGATGGCGGACTGCAGACTTGTCACTGCTCCTATGGATCTCAGCATAAAACATTATGATGATGATATGTATGAGGAAGATAAGAAGATATACAATGAGCTCGTTAGGAAGTTGTTATATGTGACTATCATCATGCCATACATCTCCTTTACCGTGAGCAAAGCCAACCAGTTTACGAAGTAGCCACATTGAGCATATATGGATGTAGTTTCCATAATCTTAAGGTACCTTAAAGTCTTCTCCAGTTACAAGGTTACTCTTCAGGAAAGGGACATCTCCTGAGATTATAGGTTATGGTAATGCGGATTATGTAGGATGTCCAAAAGATAGGAAGTCAACTTCGGGATTATAGTGTTCATTGCGAGCTTATTGGTCTCATGGAAAATCAATAAGCAAATTGTTGTTGTTAGGTCGAGAGATGAATCCGAATACAAAGCCAAGGCGCAAAGAAGCGCTGAGGTGGTGTGGGGCATGTCTGTTTTGACTAATCTAGCTATAGACATACCTCTTCCCATGCAGCTACCATGTGATAATCAAGATGCACTATTCATTACCAATAATCCAACATCAGATAAGAGGACCAAATACATCGAGATGGATGCAAGGACGTCAACTACACTAGAGGTCTGCTACAGAAGGGTTTCATCTCTACAACACATGTCGGCTAAGGGAACATAATGCAAGCATGTTTACTAAGGTTCTAGCTAGGAGTCATTCCAGAAGTGTCCTTTCAAGCTGAGCATGATTGATATCTACGCTCCAACTCGAAGGGGAGTGGTTATAGCAAATAGTACTTATGTATTTGCTATTTCCTTTCCATGTAATTCTCATGTTGGTTATTTGCTACTAAAGTTTCTCCTATATATAAAAGAGCATATGGCCTTAAAATAAATAACTCATTCATTTTCTCTTTGCAAGATCCTTGTACATCCATCAAACCACAACTATAATTATTCTCTACACTTGTCTATTGTTAACAGCCCAACTCGGCATCATAATGCATTGCAGCAAGTTATATAATTTACCCTTTGTCTTCATACATATCTTCCTATCAAAATATAAATCCAAAATGTATCTCCACTTCAACCATATGGCATCAAGTCTATAATTGTCATCTCCATTAGTTCCTCCAACATGTTGAAGACCAAACCCAAGTTTTTGCTGACAAAGACTTGCTGGTTACTTTAATGCTGTTAGGACATGTACTCTTTATGACAGATACTGTTCTTATGGTTCCAGTTAGCATTTTAGGTTCATTGTTGATTATCTATCTTTTGTACTCTTTCTAACAGATAGTTTTGTTATGGTTCCAGTTAGCATTTTAGGATCATTGTTGATTGTCTATCTTCTTCATCGTGATATTTTTCCTTTTGGTTTAAATGTAAACTCTTTGAAGGGCAAAACATGTAATTTTGCCAAGCTCTGAAATAAAGGGGTTAACCAGACTCCCTAATATCAGGTTCCAGCAGAAGCAACAACAACAACAAAGTCTTTTCCCACATTAAGTAGGGTCGGTTACATGGATTCTTTGCCTCTATTCAAATCTATCTTGGTCCTTGGATCATTCTCAAACTTAGATCCAAAAAACTAAGATCCACTCGTATAATCTCATTCCAATGCTTCTTGGACCTTCCTCGCCCTCTCTTAGTTGTCTCAACATCCTAAAACTCGCATCTCCTAGTTGGTGCATCAACCGACCTTCTTTGCAAACGACCGAACCATCTTAAGCGATTTTCTCGCATTCTATCCTTGATCGGAGCTACACCAACTTTCTTTCTGATTGCATTATTCTGAATCCAATCTTTACGTGTGTCCACACATTCACCTTAGCATTTTCATTTCTCATGCTGCCATTCTCTGCACATGGCTATGGTTCACAGTCCAACATTCAGATCCATAAAGCATAGCATGTCTCGCAGCTATTTTGTAAAACTTTTTTTTGATTTTCAAAGGAATTTTCTTATCATAGAGAGCAATAGAGGCTTCTCTCCACTTTAACCAACATGCATTTATTCTATTAGTAACATCTCCATCAATATCCCTATCATGTTGCAAAATAGATCCCAAGCATCTAAAAGAGTCTCTCTTATGAATGTTATCATCATCAATCTTCACCTCTAACATGCACCAGGGTATCTCATCATGAATGTGAATTGTCAACTCATCCATAATCAAAGTAAAAAAGAATGGACTCAAAGTTGAATCTTGATGTAGACCAATGTTGATGCCAAAATAATCAATCTTCTCAGACCGAATCCTTACACAAGATGAAGCACTGTCATACACGTCCTTTATAAGGTTAATGTATAGGATAGGTACTTGTCTCTTTCCTAAAACTCTCCCCATTATCTCCCATGGGACAGATATATAGACATTCTCCAAATCAATAAAAATCATATGAAGGTTCTTTTTAGCTCTATAAATCTCCATCGTTCTCCTCATCAAGCGGATGGCTTCAATAGTTGAGCGACCTTGCATAAATCCAAATTGGTTTTCTTTTACTTTGAAAAGTTGCCTCAACCTTCTTTCGAAATTTACGTAGTGTGACTCATCAACTTGGTACCTCTGTAATTTGAACAATTTTGAATGTCTCCTTTGTTCTTATGAAGAAGCACCACAATGCTTCTCAATCTTCAGGTGCTTTCTTGCTTCGCCAAATAATATTGAATAAATTGGTAAATCAAGTCAAACCAAGCTCACCTAAAACTCAACATATTTCTATAGAAATGTCATCATGTCCTATACCTTTTTCATGTCTCATAACCTTCAAAGCCTCCTCTACTTCCTTTGTATTCGTTTATAGCTTGCACGATTCAAGTAAATTTCATTACTAGCTAGATCTCCCAAAGTGATCTCTCTATTTCCTTCCCCAATAAAAAACTTATGAAAATACTACTTCTTTATATCCTTCTGAGTAACAAGCACGTGACCGTCCTCATCTTAAATGCATCTCACTTGAGAAAGATCGTTGATCTTTCTTTCTCTTGCTTTGGGCAACCTGAATATATCCTTCTAGTCCTCCTAAGAATCGACATTTTTGTACAAAACTTCATAAGCTTTTGACTTAAATTCGATTACAACCTTCTTTGCTTCCTTCTTCAGTATTTTGTAGTTTGTGACAGTTTCCTCTGTTCTATCCTCAAACATAATTTAAAGCATGCTCTTTTAGTTTTGAGCTTCTCTTCTACCCCTCCGCTCCACCACCAAGCCTTCTTTTGGCCTGGAACTCCTCCCTTTGACTCGACTATCATCTTTTTTGAGACCCTTTGGATACAAGATGCCACCGCCTCCCACATCTTGTTTGCACTTCCGTTACAATCCCAAGATAAGTCTTCTAAAACCTTCTCCTTGAAGCTTGATTGCTTCAGTTGAAGATTCCACCATCTAGTTCTAGTGGTCTGAAAACCATCCTCTCTTTACCAGTCCTTTTTATTTGCACAACCATGACTAACAAGTGATGTTGGGTTGTCAAACTCTCTTCTGAGATTACTTTGCAGTCTTTGCAACATAACCGATCTCTTCTCCTCAACAAAAAGCAATTTATCTATGTTCTAGTCGGGCCACTCTTATAAGTAATAAACGTTCATCCCTCTTCTTGAAGAGAGTGTTTGCTATGAAAAGATCATAAGCCATTACAAAATCCAAAATGACTTTTCCCACTTCCTTCCTCGAAGCCATGGCTAATATCATGCTTATTAATATAAAATCCAAATAAATCCGTATGATTATTCCCTTGTACCTCACATGGTTGCCATTCAAGACCAGACTCATTCCTTAATTTCGTTCCCAGGCACCACGAAGAGATCATGCCAAAAGAATAAGAAAAATGGTCGAAATAAGTGGAGCTATTGCATGGACATATTTGTCATGCTCCCACAGTATGTGACCAATGACAAAAAAACAACTCATTCTCAACTTACTCATCTCTTCCAAGGGACTGGGGGTTAGATATATTCCTTTCCGCCAGTATACTGCTCAATCCATATGATTTGATGTAACCATAGTTGAGTAAAAGTCCATTGAAAGGAAGCCCTACAGTGGGTTTAATATTCATGCATTCAGGGAGTTGGTTATTTAGAACATCAATCAGATTGAACTAAACAATAATCAGGTCCAACATTGCTTCGGTCGATGTTTCAACACTTAACTGATATTTTTGAAAAAGCGAGCCATGGATATAAGCATTACATCTTAACGCATATCTATTAGACAAATATTTGCCTAGTCCTTTTTTAGGTCGGGAAGATCCAAAGACGGATATTATCTGTTTTGTTTCGCTTTTTTTTTGGCTTGAGAGAGCGGCCCGTACTTTCATGCCCACATTTTGAGGAAATGCAAGCATGCCAAAACCACTTTTGGGTCATATTGCACTTTTTGAAAGCTGTATATTCAGATTCCAAGGAATATTTTTTAAAAAACTTAACATTGATTTTCCTTATGCAATGCTTGAAAATCAGACAATCTCAGTATGGTGTTCTAAAATACTCGAGTCAGTGGAGCCACAGGCTGCCAACAAGTAAAATTGTCGTATTTCCCTTTACAGGTTTCTATTTTGAATTTTTCCAATCAACATTCAAAGGCTTGATTTGGAGAAATATAGGGATTATTGATCAAAGCTCAAGATAGTATGCTACAATATAGATTCTGTTTGTGATCATCTTCCTTGGTACATATTATGTGCTTCCAGGAAGCTTTATTTTTTGGTTCCCTATCCCTATAGGAGAAATTTGACAAGTTCCATATCGAAATAAAAATATAATTTATAACTTGAGCGATTTAAAAGTGACCAACAAATGCCAGGATGATGGCACAAAACCTGTTAGAGCAGCCAGAGCAATGGTAAAAAAGAGATATAACTCTACCTGGTTGGCTGTAGTTTCAACTTTGAGCTTTTTCATCTCTTTGTCAAAGGCTAACCACTTTTTATTTTGGAATCAGATCACATGAACATCAAGAAAATCAGACAAAAAACATAGACGACAAATTGAAAAAAAAACAACAAATAGAACAAAAGAATCAATGGATCAAGCCACAAACATACCACCCATCCTGAGCCCTGAAGTGCAGCACCCTCGGCACTGATGGTGTGCACTAAATTTTCCAACGATCCAAAATCAGTGTCAATGGCCCAACCAAGAGAACTATGTGGAGGCTCGCCGCCTCCTTCCTGCAGTACAGGTTGTACACTATACTAAAATTCATTTGCAAAAAAGTCAATAGAGCAAGTTGCATGAGAAAAAGAGATGAACTTACTCGTACAGGAGCAAGATTATTCCAGAAAATAGAATGGTTGACATGACCTGGATAATAGAGTGAAATTATATCTCAAAATCAGGAAAATTGCACAAGTACTTGAAAAGACTAAACAACCTCTCCTACATCCGAAACGGCTCAACACACTCCCCCCACAAAATTAGCTGAAAGCCACAAGTAATTACACAACGTTGTTACTAATGCATAAAGGAACAGGGACTAATCATGGACATCTTAAGCACCACCTGCTTATAGAATCTATGCATATCATATCACTAAAGCTGAACAACTTTAGACAATCTGTCAGCTCCTCTCTATTTTTACACTCAACGTTGTTACTAATGCATATAAAGGAACAGAGACTAATTATGAACATCTTAAGCACCGCCTGCTTATAGAATCTATGCATATCACTAAAGCTGAACAACTTTAGACAATCTGTCAGCTCCTCCCTCTTTTTACAAATCTACCTGTGTATCTTGAGAATTCAGAGCACGCTATTCCCCTTACCCTCTTCTCCTTCTCTCTAGACTTTCAATGCAAATCCTTCAATTTTAATCCATTTAGTTTTTATAGTAGTTTTTGGAATCCATCCACAGATGTTATCCTAATAATGCAGATAACAGTTGTTATTAAATTCACACTGAACAAAGAGATGCAATGTATAACTGTTGGAGAACGTAATAGAGTGGTAATTGGATCTCTCAAGGATTCAGTACCACCCCCTCATGTTTAGTCCCACATCTACTAACTGTAGGACTCTGGTCTGTCTGTGGAGCTATGTAAAGAATCACACACCCCCTATACTTATTAAGAAATTCAATACAGAATATCGGGCCCTTTGAGGCCTTCTCCCGTGGTTTCATCTCGATCCTTAGGGAGAAGGGTTCCACGTAAAATCCCAAGATGTTTATGTTAGTTTTCCTTGTTTCTGATTCTGATTCCCCCACATTTCTTTATTTCTAACATGGTATTAGAGCAAGTCGTTTCTAAGAGATTTGATTACGTTTCCAAGTCTGATTATTATTATTATTTCACATACCTTGATCCTTTCAAGTTTGGAAAGAAAAGAATTGTTCCATGTATTTTCTTTTAGGGTTCCATCAATTAAACCCTACTTAAGTGAGGCAACAACAAATGAGGTGGCAACAATTCTAGGCATGCAATTCCATTGCCTACCGCCTATGGTTCCATCTTCTCCAGAAGCGCTCCATCTCCTCCATGAGTGACATCTCGTGCATCTAGATCGCAGCCATGAGATCGAGGACCTCGTGATGAAAATCCTAGTGGTAGCCACAAAAAAGGGGGCATCCATGTCTCGCATTGGAGGCACACCTGTCTCCTAGTGGACCATCTGTGTGAACCCCTTAGGATCCGGGTACCCGTTTACGCGCAATTCGCAATATTTCATTCACAATTTGATCGCACTTGTCGCAGAAAAACAGGAAAATTTTTTTTTTCGCGTAACTATGACATTCATTCTCAATACATGACCACAAGTAGAAGAGACAATATGGCACCAAAATTCTTTTCATTAATATTCATATCCATTTACAACATGTACAAGCATATTCCATGTTACAACATATATCCCAAAATGTGATACAAAAGAGATAACATTTACATCATTATCTGGACAAAAACTGAGACAAAGTAATTCATACCGTCGGGTATAAACTCTGTCTCCAGGAAGCATGTATAGCTACTGAGCTGCAGGCTGTTTGCCTGCCAAACATGTTAGGAAAGAAAAGGCGTCAGCGGTTGCTGGTACCTCCCAAAAACTTATATAAAATAACATGCATTTATTATTTACAAAAGAAAGCAAGTAGAGAGGCGAGAACAACTCAAATTAAACTTTATTTCTACTTTGCAATAAAAAAGGTTTTTCATGCTACTTGTAAGCATCTCAAATGTTTGTCCCATACCCCGGCATTCCCCACATGTGACATATTTTATAGTACTTGAGTATTCATGAGTATCTGAGTGTAAGCACATATCTATTCATAGATCACGTTGTTGAGTGATAATGGAAAAGTTATGATTGGAAAGATCTATTAATTTATTTAAATCATTGGGTAGAGAAAATGGTCATTTCCTACTAACCCTAACTGTTTATCGTAACTTCTCAACTCTTAATTCCAATGTTTCAGATACAACTCCAGATGGTATAGATGCAGATATGGATGATCTAGATGTAGAATCGCCATGTCTGTTGGCGAAGTAACTCAAGCGGTGAAGAAGCCTACAAATGGCTCTTCCGTCTCGCCCTCTAATTGGAAGCGCGGTCCAATAGAGGAATAGGTCTATTCTCCAACTACGCCACTGAGACGGGTGAGAGAGACTCCCTAGAAAAGTCGCTCTAGAAAAACAGCCCGACTAGTAAGGGCAACCGAGCTCGTACGTAAAGCTGAAAAACCAGGATCCCCCGCCTGGGCATCCTAAAACAGGGTCAGCGGAACTGGTCTAAAGTCTGGATCCCAACGAGGCGTAAAAACACTGCGAGCTCGCGTAAAAACCGTGTAAAAGACTGGAATCCTAGATCCGCGCACTTGGCGGCCGCTGCCCAAACTGGGCTTCCTAATCTCCCGCCCAGTTGAGGGTCACCGCGCCCTCGCACAGCCAGGTGTAAGGTTTACCATGACCGGCACTCTAAATTATAAATCAATGATGATTCTTGATCATCTTACTTGTATTTCTATCTCTTTCCCAACTCTTCCTTTAACCAATCGTACAGTTTTAAATTTCTTAATCCACGATCTTAATGATAGTGATCCAGAGGTGGCAGAGTAGGCCTGAAAGATGATTTCATGAAAATGATCTAACTTTATGGTCATAGGTTATCATTGACGATATGATCATACCTGAGATGTTTCATGGACAATGGTTTCATACACATTATCTATTTGTAGACTCTAAGAAAGATATCCTTACTACAACATTAACATATTCTTAGGTTCGAAATTTGATATAGTTTCTTTATTTATTTATTTATTTTTCTTACTTTATAAACATTAATCTTGATTAATTTAATAGGTCTAGATTTGGAATCTCATATTTCTATGATTGGTTCCATTGGCTGAATAAAATAATGCAGACTTAGCTTCTGTCATCGTATAAATTTCTTTGATTAAGGTCATCTTTCCTAATATAGTTCTACCAGTATATTTTATCAAATTTCGAAACTTATCACAGACACAGACACAATGAAGTTTATAGTACCCATATTGTCTGAATAGTAATTCTAAGAGTTGGTTTAAATAATCTTATCGAAATATTATATGGCGAATTAATAATTGTTGAATGGTTCCCAATAGGCATTTTTTTTCTTTTTGAAAAAAAAACTGACTAAGGTGATAATCCTAATAGCACGATGATACCTTTCCAAGTATACACCTTATTCTTACTATATTTAAGCAAATTTTGTGACCAAAGCTAATTATCAACTTGGAAAATGCTTGGACTTAATATTGAAAGTTAATTAAATCAACACACTGGAATAGATTGAAATTTTGTTTTTCACCCTACAGATCAATATCTATTTCCCATACTTGAACCTCCCTGGCTACTTAAATATGACTAGAGACATCAAAACATCAATCTACTATTATTAATTTAATGTTAACATCGAAACTGGACTGAAGTTAAATATTATTATCAGAATTTAATTTAATTGTATATATAGCCTGTTATAGTATATACTTGTATTGAACAAGACAAAAATAAGACTCCTGATTCAAGTCATAATCTGACTCATCCATATATATATTATGAACCAACATTTTCATTTCTTTTATAATTATGAGATTTTATCCTTCAGTGATCATCAAATGTCGAACACCAGTATTATAGTATTATAAATCACAAGAATTTCTAAAGAGAAACCGAAGTCTGACTCCTCACTTTTGATAAATTAAATGATTCCTGAGAAAGGTTCCATATTCTCTTACATGGTCCAATTGATTTATACAAAATCATTGATGGATATTGGAACTATTTAGAGGGCAACAATGGGGTTAAAGCTATACAAGAACATGGCTATCAATTACTATTTGGCAAAAACTTCTGCTAAAAACTTGGCACAGACCAGCTGAAAATCCCCAATTTCCACCATATAATTCTCAAGAAAAGATCTCAAAATTTGTAAATTATCATGCATGGCAGCAAGAGGTAGAGGAATGTACCTAAAGATTGCTTCTAAAATTGGAGATCCTGCATGCAGTTCTTCCAGAGACAGAACCTCAGGGAGTTGTTGTTCTGGAGTTGTAGAGAGCAGAAACTAACAAGGAAAGAGGTTGCTGGGCTGCAACCTATTGGTCTCCTTCTGTAGCACAGGGACAACACTATGCAGCAAAGGTAAGAGTTGCTGGAGCAGCTCCTACTGTTTGCCAAATGAAGGAGGGCAGCAGCTCAATCCAAGAGGAGAGAAAGAAGGAACAAGGGATTCTTCGTTGGAAATTTTTTGGATGGAAATAGAAGAGATCATGCCGTTGGGTTTGGATATAAATAGGGGAATGGGAGCTATAAATAAGAAGAGAGGGAGCTCTTTGGTTTGCCAAGTGGAATGAGAAAAATGCCAAGTGGAGGCTTATTAAATAGAAAAGCAAAGATACATTTAAAACAAAAAAAAACAGACCAGGCAGCAGTAGCCGACTGCTTTTATATTTTATTTTTTTTTGTTATATATATATATTTAGATATTAAAGTCTTCCGAAATCGTGCCTCGGACCTCGGATCTTGACGCGCAACATCTCGTTTTGACCGTCTCGGAATGACGATCAAAATGAGTATAATGTTGATATACTTTTGGTCGAGTTTTGAATTTCCGAAATTTTCGGATACGGTTTTTGTTTAAGATTAAATATTGTGAATTTAAAATATCAAACGACCTCCGATTGACGAACGGTCGATTCCGTTGGTCTTGTGTCGTCGAATCGGATCTAATGACGGTCTCGGTTTGTTTCGCGGTTTCCGAATTTTCGTCGCGGCTTTTTCACGGCACGCATTACGAATTGACCGATTTTCGGTCGATTTCGCCCGAACGACTTTTGATTCATAATAAATTGACCATTTTAGGTTGTTTGGCATTGACCAACAACGTTTTTAGGTTCATTAGACCCAAAATCGGACGACTTCAGGTTTGATTGGAAACCGGATGCTACAATCTGTCATCTCCAAGTTGAGCCTCCAATCTTAGAGTCCCATCGCAGTCCCAAGCAACCGATCCCCAAGCCCTCCAGATCACCGATGCCACCTCACAATCGCCGTCGCCAAGGCATCTCGTGAACTTCGTGCACGATACCTCCTCCACAGAAGCAGATCCACATCACATGATGATTGGAAGTGGCCATGAGCAGAGGGGCTTGTATAAGCTTGCTATATCATCATCTGTTGGAGTTGCAACTATTCCCTCTGGATCCGTTTCTCCATTTCTTTGACATCTTCGATTTGGCCATCTTCCTCTGCAGAAGATGTGTCATGTCCTGCCACAGATATCTACCCATACCGCATTGGATTGTGAAGCCTGTTAGCTTGGGAAACACCATCGGTCTTCGTTTCTGGGTCGTCTGAGTCGTCATAGTAGTCGGTCTTTTGAACTGTTTCACTTTGATATTTGGGGTCCGAGTCGTGTCCCTGATCTTCAGGGACATCGTTATTATATAGTTGTTGTCGATGATTATTCCAAACTATCTTGGGTGTTCTTGTTGAAACAGAAGTCTGAAGCTGATGCTATTATTCGAAAATTTATTGATGAAATCAATAATATCTTCTCTACCAATGTCAAAATAATTCGCACGGATAATGCTTTGGAGTTTTCAACATTACATTTGTCAGATTTTCTAAGTTCGCAAGGCATTGTTCATCAAACTTCTTGTAGTTACACTTCGCAACAAAATGGTGTGGCGGAACGCAAATATCGCCACCTTCTTGATGTCACACGGACTTTGTTGATCCATAGTCGTGCCCCTCATTCTTTTTGGGGGGACGCTATTCTAACTGCATGCTACTTGGTGAATCGTATGTTGTCTACTATTCTTGGAGAGAAGGTTCCCTTCTTGCTTGCATTTCCCGAGAAGGACCTATTCTCCCTCACACCTCGAGTCTTTCGGTCTGTAGCGTTTGTGCATAATTGTACCCCTGGTCGTGATAAACTCTCTCCAAGAGCTATTAAATGTGTGTTTGTTGGGTACTCTCGTACTAAAAAAGGGTATAGATGTTATGATTCAGTGAATAGGAGATACCATGTAAGTGCTGATGTTACTTTCTTTGAGTCTATCATGTACTTCTCTCCTACAGGTGACAGGTTATCCAATAACAATGAGGACGATATTATTGTTCCTCCACCTCCATCTCTCCCATTATTTGAACCTGAACAACCTTTACCTCCACCATCGACTCCACCACCACCTCCACCACCGCCTCCTCCACCACCCCCACCCGAGCCATGATTCTTACCTATTGTTTACACTCGCAGGTCTTCTACTAGCTCTTCTGCTCTTCAACCGTCCACATCATCCAACACGCCTCAGGTATGTCATGATAACATTATTCTACTGATGACACTGGAGTTTTACATCATACACAGGATGATTCTGCTATAGAGGACAGCGGGGAGGCAGATTTAGATATTCCTATTACGTTGAGAAAGCCACGACCGGTGTTCAGAAAAGCGACCGAGTAAGCCGCATACTCGTACTCGGGGGCCTTGCCACTCCGAGTATGATGAAACGGCCATGTATGCGGGTTTACCCGCATACTCGGTCAAGTATACCCCCTATGCGGCCGCATACTCGGCCGCTTTTCTGATAGAACTTTTTTTTATTTAATCTAAAACCTAATAGCCTCACCCGCATAATAGCATAAAACCGCATACTCCCCGCATAAAACCGCATACTCCCCGCATAAAACCGCATACTCTTCCGCATAAAACCGCATACTCCCCGCATACTCTCCCCACTGAGGATATTAACACAATATTAAATATTAATTTATATTTTTAATAATAAAAAATATCAAACCGCATAAAACCGCATAATCCCCGCATACTCTCCCGCATACCGCATACTCTCTATGCAATGACCCCTCCGACTGAATACCACATAGCGTCTTCCTGAACATTGGCCACGACGTCGATGTGCTACATACCCACTTGCCGCACATGTCTCTATGGATCATCTTTTTTATGAGTACAGGAAGTTTGTTGTTGGTCTTTCTGTGGTTACTATACCACGATCATATATGGAGGCTTTACACGACAGCAGGTGGCGTCAGGCTGTGGAAGAAGAAATAGCGGCCTTAACATAACAAGGGACATGGACTATTGTCTCGGCTCCACGAGGTGCTTCGATTGTAAGCTGCAAGTGGATATTTTCCATTAAGCAAAATGCAGATGGGAGTGTGGATCGCTACAAGGCATGATTGGTGGCCCGTGGACCCAGACATACGGTGTCGATTATCAGGACACATTTTCTCCAGTTGCGAGACACCCGACGCTTTGGATTTTACTAGCAGTTACCATTTCACGGGATTGGCCGTTATTTCAGGTTGATGTGAAGAATGCATTTCTCTATGGCGATCTTCGAGGGGAAGTTTACATGCAGCAACCACCTGAGTTTACTGGTGAGGAGGAGTCCCAGAAGGTATGCAGGCTACATAAGGCAATTTATGGCCTAAAGCAGAGTCCCGGAGCTTGGTACCAAAAGCTGTCAGAATTGATTGAGCAGGGGTTTAAGAGGTCAACTGCATACCACTCACTTTTTGTTCAGAAGACACAGAGAGGTACGGTTGCCATCCTTGTTTATGTAGATGACATCATTGTGATAGGAGAAGATACTAAAGGCATTCAGATAGCCAAGAAGTTCCTAGGTAAAGAGTTTGTGATCAAGGATCTTGGCACTCTTCGCTACTTCCTGGGGTTAGAGTTTTCCAGGAATCATCGTGGTCTAGTGATGACCCAGAGAAAGTTCGTTATGGACCTCCTTTCTGAGATATGTATGATTAGATGCAAGCCTGCTACGACTCCTATGGATCCAAGTATGAAATTGTATGATGAGGATACTGAAGAAATTAATAGCAGGAGCTACAGAGAACTAGTTGGGAAGCTTCTATATGTCACTATCACCAGGCCATATATTATGTTTGCAGTAAGCAAGGTCAGCCAATTCATGGAGCGGCCCAGAAAGGCACATATGGATGCTATCCATATGATTTTGAGATATATGAAGAACTCACCTGGTTCGGGACTCTTATTCAATAGGGATGCATCCTTGGAGGTAACAACTTGTGCAGACGCTGACTATGCATGATGCCCCAAGGACAGAAAGTCTACTTCAGGGTTTGCATTGTTTGTTGGACACTCTCTTGTCTCATAGAAAAGAAAGAAGCAGACTGTAGTTGCTAGATCAAGTGCAAAATCTGAGTACAAAGCTATGGCCCAGGGGAGTGCAGAGATGATGTGGGTTAGATCGGTGTTGACTGATCTTACCATAGAAGTTCCTCTTCCTATGCAACTCTTATGTGATAATCAAGCTGCATTATTGATTATAAATAATCCTGCATTCCATGAACGAACCAAGCACATTGAGGTGGACTGCCGTTACACTCGAGACTTGATACAGAAAGGACTCATATCTACTTCTCATGTATCTACCGGAGATCAGACGGCAGATATCTTCACCAAGGCTCTATCTCGAAGTCCTTTTCAAAAGTGTTGTTCCAAGCTGAGCATGATAGATATATATACTCCATCTTGAGGGGGAGTGTTAAGATAAATATCTTGTTATGTCTCTCTTATGTAATTTCAGTTTCTTTAAGTACTTATTTTGTAATTAACCCAAGGGCTATTCTCCTATATAAGAGCAAGGTTCGAAATTTCGATTTCGATATCGTTTCGGTAAGGTCCAATACCGAAATTTCGCCGAAATTTCGGGAAATTTCGACGATTTCGGTGGAAACGTGGAAAAAGGCTAAAAAACCCGAATTTTTTCCAATTTTATTGAAAATTTCGATATTCCAAGTTATTAGAACAGTAAATAACATACAAATACACATTTATTTCACACAAATTGGTCATCTATACCCTATATATAGACATATCGGTCATATCGGCCATATCGGTCATATCGGTGGACATATTGTTGGAACCCAAGCAACATGTCTCGATCGATATGGGGTCGAAATGACCCATATTTTATCCATATCATTGCAATTGAGGATCTCCACCCCTCTATTACAACCTATCTCGACCGAAATCTCATAAGACAGTTAATATATAAAAGTTGAAACCATGGTTGTAAGTTGTAACATTGTTAATACATAATAAACAAGAGTAATAGTCTAGTCTTACAAGTACAATACAACTTACAACAAGTTAAAATTATTAAGAACATGCATATTTCTGATAAATGCAATAAAAGAGAGTAAAGATTAAAATATAGTACCTGCCCTGGTGACATGTTTTGGTCAGAACCAGGAGTTTCGTGGTGGATCTGAATGCCCCCCCTTCCTTGTTGTCTCTCATAGCGCATCGCAGATTCTATAAACTCGCAGTAGTTCTCCCATGTCATGTACGAGTACATGGCCTTGTAATCCATGACATACTGCCTGTACTGGTGGTCATCGATGCCTATGAGCATCCCGAGTCGAGGATAAGCAGCATTGGATCCGGTATCACGAGTGGCACGACGAGGCTGCTGCGAACTACTGCCCTGAGATCCTCGGGACGACGACGACGGAGTAGGAGAAGATCTCTGCGGAGGAGGAGGAGGAACTGCCGTGTAGTAGTCAGGAAAGAAACCGTAGCTGTCACCCCCAAAGAAACTGCCCTGGCTCTGCTCAGGTTGGCTACTTTGGTAGTTGTCTCCGCTACTGTATCCCCCATATCCACTGTAACCATATGAATATGCTGGTGGTGCGTACTGAGGAGGAGGAGGAGGAGGTCCTGGAGGAGGAGCTTGAAAGTATTCCGGGAAGACGCCAAATGATCTCTCATCGTGCGACGATCCATATCCGCCTAAAGGACTTTGTGCTCCTCCGCGATATGGGCTGTCGATATCCATGAAGCTCAAAGAACCTACAGATGATGTCAAATCTTCCATGTAGCTGTCGGTGGGACGCTGGCCTCGACCGTACTCGTAATCCGTAGGCCCTGGACTCGGACTTGGAACAAATTGTCCGTAGGCCCCACTGAATTCTTCCCTCTGATCATCAGAACTATCAGATCCAGAACCGGAAGCAGAATGTGCCATGGTGAATATCCAAATGAAGAACCGGAACCGAAACCAGAAGGTCGCAGAATGTGCCATGTATGAACGTCGAAATCTGCGAGGAAAATCAAGAACAAACATTAAGTTGGCATTACAATGCAACTACTTATGAATATGCAAATTATTTTATTTTTTAATTTCGGAATTATTATATATTTAATTTTTCCAACACCTACTTTTCTTATTTAGAGAAAAAAACCTTGGATCTATACATTAGGATCTTAGATCTACAAATTAGGGGACCAATTTCATGAAAGACTACATTATTGACACAAAATATGAACAAAAACGTAAATATTTAAGAAATCATTTTCGGATTTTATATATTTTTAATTTTTATTAATCCAAAACAATTTTCAGACTATGATTTATACTTCCAAAACACAACATCCGAATATATAACACCACAACTCATTATTGTTCCACATTAAACTTCAAAACCCCCAATTTCTTCTAACATAGATCCAAGAAAATAATCTCCAACAATGTTTTAGTTCATGTTAACTTCAGATTTGTGATGCAATGATCATAGTTAGCACTATTGTGCAAAAAAAACACAAAAGCCCCAAATTTCTACTCCAAATTTATACCTATTTTGGGGGAAATCTCTCAAATTAAACACCATGCCTAGCTATATCAACAACCATTTAGTGAAAACCCTAAAAAAATTACTGAATTTGAAGAAGATTTATCATAAATTGGCTTACCTCAAGGGATGAAGGTCTTGGAGGTCTTGGAGGAAGAAGAGAAGAGCCACTGCCCGAAGTCGGTCGAAATGGAGACATTTCGACCGAAATTTCGCTATATTTCGAAAGTGGCCAGATTTTCCTGTTCAAAGATTCCTAATGTCGGGCGAGATATCGAGATGGACCGAGATATCGGCGATATCTCCCGATATTTCGACCGAAACCGGGGATCTCGATATACAGTATGATATCGATACCCGATACCCATCGAAACCGAAATTTCGTCGAAATTTCGGCGAAATTTCGCGAGATTTCAGTCCATGTATAAGAGAGCCCTCAGGTACGTCTAATGGATCAATTCATTCTCTCCTATCATAAACCAATGAATAAATGTCTACACAAACATACGTAGATTTGAATGCATATGTAGACGTATGCACTCAAATCCATTAACCCAACTAAAGACCAGGGATGGGGCAGAAGAGAGGGAGCCAGCGGCTACAAAGGCCAGCGGCCAAGGAGATGCGGCAGCGGGGGCCGTTGCACAATGGTAGGGGGCGCAAGGGCGGGTTGTGCTGCTGGGGCGGCGGCGGGGCGGTTGCCCGGATAAGCGGCAGCAATGGCTACCTTGGATAGAGAAAGGGGCAACAAGTGGGATAAGGTTAAGGTTAGGGTACAGAGGTTTAAGACCATGGCTCTGATACCATGTTGGGAGAAAAAGAAAAGATAATCATTCCTGATAACCCTAGGCTCTCTTATATAGAGGATAAGCCTATGGGTGAATTACATAAGATGGATACAAAGAAATAAAATAAAGAAAAAAGTACACAGAGAATATAGAAATATCTCTAAACTATGTATTCTTTCTTTCTCAACATAGTAAAAATCGATTGTTGCCGCCCAAAGATGCAGCCCAGCTACAGATGAATTTGTAGATCTCTGTGTTTGTGTCTTACTTGTTTGATCGTGTTTGTCAGTTTGTGTGTGTTTGCTTCCACAATTCACAACAGAAATGCAAAATTAATATAAGTGACTGATACTATATATGATATTTGTTCACTGTAGTTAATACCCTCGTCCAACAATTCAAAAACAAGAATTAAAAGTGCATATATATTATGTCAAAATTATTTTCATACGGGTTATGGTTATCTATCTCCGTGATGAATTCTATCTATATAGTTAAATTTTCAACGGTGTTGAAGTAATCTGACATATGTTAAAAAATTCTATCTACTTGCAACGAAGCTCAGTCTACATAGTGCTAGCGAGCTAAATTAGGAATTATTCAGATATATTTTGCCTAGAGGACAAATTTCACCACCCCATTTGATCCATTTAGAATAGCGGTTTCAACGTGGACTCCTTCACTTATATACTACTCCACAGGAAAATGTCTGACCAACCAAACTGAAAGACTCTAATTGGTTACATGTCCCCCTACTTAGCTAGCAATGTAGCATGTCACAAGATATTTTGTAGAGTAAGAAACAAAATAATGTGCTAGCATAATCCTTAATCAGGATCAAGGCACTAAACTAATCATTAATATTCTTACTCCATTTTCTCTAGGAAATAATTTATAAACGTAAACACAATGCCACTTTTCAATTTGCCCCCACCAAACACTTTATTCATCTACGTTATGTTTGTAACCCAGATTTTCTAACAAAGTGGTATCCACACCAATCTCTATTGCAATCTATATCCTGAAAAGCAGCTTAAAAAACGAAAAATGCAGCATAATTGAGACTCATTACAGCAAATGAAAGCTCAAAAAATTATCCAACCTAACAGCAGGGTCATGAATACAACACAAGTCGATCAGATGCAAGATGTGGCCATTCAAACTAATTAGCATGCCAAAATATGCAAAAAAATCGCTTTTTTCTTTTCCAGGAATATACGAAATTGCACAACCTCCGCCGTTGAATTTGATGGCACTCTGCAAGCCGACAACCTTGGCAGCGTCGCCCTTGTCGAGGGCCTCCTGCAGCTGCTCGAGGGCCTTGTTATAGTTGGTGACGTACGCCTGGTGATGCTTCTGGTGGTGAATCTGCATGATCTCGCCGCTGATGGCCGGCTCCAGCGCCCCGAAGTCGTAGGGGAGATCGGGCAGCGTGAACGTCTGGAGCACCGCGCGTGGGCCGTCCCCGCGGCGGCGACGGCGTTAAACCCTAACCCTAGAGGGGCCTTCCTGGAGAAGAGCGATCGCAGAGCCATGACTGGTGGGCAGCTGTGGACTGTGGAGGTTTGTGAGCGTTCTCGGGAGAGGGTGGATGGAAAATGGGCAGTAATCGGGTCGGGACACGTGGACATGTAGTTGGAAATTCCGAGGGCCAAATGGACTCACAAAAGGCTTATGGATTACAATTGTAAATTATAATGATTAACATAAAATTATAAAAAATGCAGAAAAAAAATCAAAATTTTGATTTATTGATATTATGAAATTATACCTCAAACTAACGAAAGTATTTCACTCTGAATGATAATGGGCTTGTCAGCATATCCTTATATAGAAATTTGAACCGTCATCTATCTACAATCCAATACATATTATTAGAACCATAAAAGATTATCTTAATTAAATTTAAATTACTAAGAAGAATCATTACATATTTCTACCAAAATCTTATCATGACTGCCACTATTTTCCCTTTCAACCGAGGCGAAAAATTGCTAATAAAAAGAAAAATAATGTTTGCTTGTGTTAATTAAATTTTGCTTTTAAATAAACCAAAGGGTAGATTATAAAACAGAACAGTCATGCATCAAAATCTTAGTTATGAATTTAATTTTTCTGATGTGATAAAGAGGAGGATTAACCTTGTTTTTCATCTCAAATACATAATTCTTTTAAGCTTTTGCTATCTTTTTTATGTCGATGTTAAACCCTAATTTGCAAGTTCGAGCTCTTTTTTATTATATTTGAAAAATAAAACTATTTATTTGAGATATAGTTGATGTATTTTATATAAATCACCTTACACCAATGAAACATATTTTACCTGTTTGGGCAGATGAGCCTAACGAAATACGTAGAATTTGGTGTGCATAAGAATGCGGATTTTATGGTTGTGCCCTTTCGGATTTTATGATAATAGTATGTCCTTATTTTTTTACAATTACACTTGTGTTCTTGTATATTTAATAAACTTTATATAATGTCCTTTATAAATGCAATATAAAGACAAAAATGTAATTACAATCGCAAAAAATAAAAGAAATAAGTCTTAGTGTAAAAACTCGAAAGGATGCAAGTATAAAATCTCATTAAAAGATCATGCCCACACAACAAACAACAACAAGCCTTTTCCCACTTTAATTAGGGCCGGCTACATGGATTTTTTGCATCAATTCAGATCTCTTGAGTCATTCTCGCGCTCAGATCCAAAAAACTATGATCCCTTCGTATAGTCCCATTCCAACACTTTCTTCTTGGGCCTTCCACGCCCTCTTTTAGCCGGTTCAATATTCGAAAACTCACATCTCCTCAACGGTGCATCAGTTGACCTCCTTTGCAAATTGCCAAACCCACCTTAAACAATTTTCTCGCATCTTATCTTCGATCGGAACTACACCAACTTCCATTCTGATGGCATCATTCAGAATCCTATCTTTACATGTGTGTCCACACATCCACCTGAGCATTTTCATTTCTGGTGCTTCTATTCATTGCACATGTCTATGGATCACAAGCCAACATTCACATCTATAGAGCATAGCAAGTCTTACAAGTACTTTGTAAACTTTCTTTTGATTTTAAAAGGAATTTTCTTATCACAGAGAATAGTAGAGCTTTCTCTCCACTTTGGCTAACCTGCATCTATTCTCTTTGTAACATTTAAATCAATTTCTCCATCATGTTGCAAAATAGATCCCAAGTATTTAAAAGAATCTCTCTTCTGAATGTTATAATCACCAATCTTAACATTGATTCCTTCACCATTGCTTCCATCAAAAGTATACTCATATATTCAATCTTAGCCCTACTTATATGAATCCTTTAGTCTGTAATGCATATCTCTAGACCTCAAGCTTCTCATTTACTCCATCTCTAGTCTCATCAATCAACACAATATCATCAGTGAATAACATACACCAAGATCTCTCATCATGAATATGGCTTGTCAATTCGTCCATAATCAAAGTAAAAATGAATGGATTCAAAGTTGAACCCTGATGCAGACCAATATTGATGTCAAAATAATTAGTCTTCCCAGACTGTATCCTTACACAAGATGAAGCCCTATCATACATATCTTTTTATGAGGTTAATGTAAGATACTTGTCTCTTCTCTAAAACTCTCCACAATATCTCTCGTAGGACATAATCATAAGCCTTCTCTAAATCAATAAAAATCATATGGAGGTTCTACCTTATAGCTATGTAAATCTCCATTGTTTCTCCTCAGCAAATGGATGGCTTGGCATGAATCCAAATTGGTTTTATTTTACTTTAGAAACTTGCCTCAACCTTCTTTCGATAATACATTCTCAAAATTTCATAGTGTGACTCATCAACTTGATACCTCTATAATTTGAACAATTTTGAATGTCTCATTTGTTCTTATAACGAGGTACCACAATGCTTCTCCTCCATTCTTCAAGTATTTTCTTGCTTTACCAAATAACATTGAATAAATTCTTAAGTCAAGTCAAACCGCACTCACCTAAAACTCTCCAAACATATATAGGAATGTCGTCATGCCCTACACCTTTCTCATGTCTCATAACCTTCAATGCCTCCTCAACTTCCTTTCTTTGTATTCGTTTGTAGCTTCTACGATTCAAGTACACTAATAGCTAGATTTTTCAAAGTGATCTCTCTATTTCGTTCCCTGATGAAAAGCTTATAAAAGTATTACTTCCATCTGGTCTCTATATCCTCATGAGTAACAAGCATGTGAACTTCCTCATCCTTAATCCATCTCACTTGAGAAATATCTTTGGTCTTTCTTTCTCTTACTTTAGCCAACCTGAATATATCCTTATGGTCCTCCTTAGAATCAAGATTTTTTGTACAAAACTTCATAGGCTTTTGACTTAGCTTCGCTTACCGCCTTCTTTGCTTCATTCTTCGCTATTTTGTCGTTTGTAACAGTTTCAATTGTTTTATCCTTAGACATAGCTTTAAAGCAAGCTCTTTTAATTTTGAGTTTCTCTTGCACCCCTCCACTCCACCACCAAGCCTCCCTTTGGCATGGAGTTCCTCCTTTTGACTTGCTTAGCACCTCTTTGCCCACCCTTCGGATACAAGATGCTACCACCTCCCACATCTCATTAGCACTTCCGTTACAATATAAAGATAAGTCTTCGAAACCTTTCTCTCTGAAGCTTGATTGCTTCAATTGAAAATTCCACCATCTAGATCCTGTAATATTGGAAACCCTCATTTTCTTTACTAGCACTTTTATTTGTACATCTATGACTAACAATCGACGTTGGGTGGTCAGGCTCTCTCCTGGTATTACTTTGTAGTCTTTTGCAACACAACTGATCTCTTCTTCTCAACGCAAAGTAACATATCTGTGTTCTAGTTGAGCCACTCTTATAACTAATTAAATGTTAATCTCGTTTCGTAAAGAGAGTATTTGCAATGATAAGATCATAAGCTGTTACAAAATTCAGAAAGACTTTTCCTTCTTCATTTCTGTCTCCGAAGCCATTTCCTCCATGAACACCAGTATACCCTGAAGCATCCTTTCCCACACATCTATTAAGATCTCCACCTTGGAAAATCATCCCTCTTTGTGGGATTCCTTGCATAATTTTATCCAAATCCTCTTAAAAAGCTTGTTTAACCCTATCATCTAAACCAATTTGTACTGTATAAACTGAGATGGTATTCAGAATTTCTTCTTCGAGCACCACTTTAAGCAATATAATCCGATCTCCTGATCTTTGCACCTCAACCACGCAATCCTTCAAATCCTTATGAACAACTACTCCAACACCATTTCTGACATTATCTTTACCTGAATACCGAAGTTTAAATCATGTTACAGGTTTTTGTATTCACTTAAATTTGATTTAGCAGAGAATTGATCAAAGTTTTGATTTGAAAGTAAACTATCTGAATTACATAAAATTTTAGAATCACTTATATACCGAAATTGAACTTGAATAAGATAGGTTCATCGATGATCGATGTGTTAGAAGCTCGATTAAATTTATCGTATATGGTATGTATGCATGCAAGAATTTATAAAATGGAACTTATGAAAAAATAATTATTACTGCCTATGATCTTCTAAAAATAAAATTTCTTATAAATTTAAATGAACTTCAATAAGGCTAGAAATCCCTATTGAAACTTGATTGAAATAAAGAAGATTATTTAACAGAGATAGCTGACGGATTTTCCTCAAATAAGCTTTGATCAAAACAAAAAGACTATAAAATGGACTTCATTGAAAATTAGTTCTAAAAACACCTTTAATGAACTGACTCGAATAGTCACGAATTCGAGCCTCATCGAACCGAACATGAACATGATCTTCATCTTGTCTAACCAAACAATACCCTGACATATGATAAACCAACCGAACCCAATCCATGCAGGTTGCTCAAGTTCACTCGATTACACTTGGCTGAACTTTTCGTCTCCATCGTTCAATTTTGCCTCCAAAACTAGTAATGTCAATTTACTCCTAACATTGTAGAGCACGATGAACTGCGCTCATCTACTCTTCGACTTTTTTCACAATATGTGGCTAAATCTTCAGCCTGAGAGCGACTGAGCTCGTCCGAGCCTCAACATTCAGCGACCACTTCACGCCAAGTTCATTTCACATGTGA